>JARJDX010085396.1:0-21930 GCA_030264735.1 Gymnusa sp. GC000175
AAATTTTTAAATTAATCTTCGAATGGTGGACTTATTAATTGAAATATGAATACCAAAAATTCCAGGAACTTTTCGAACAGTCTCCGCAAAATTTTCGCCAAATTTGTAATGTGTTTTAACAGTAACAATACGTTGTTCTTTCGTATAGGCACCCATTTTTAAAAACTTCAAAAACAGTAGATGACAGAAGTCAAACATTAAAGTTGCCAACTTTAAAATTGAGGGAAATTTAAATCTGGCGTACCCGTTGCCACCCATTTTATGAATTATCAAAATAATTTAAAAATTCTTCTACGCGATCGTCATCATGAAATAGCTTAGATATACCTAAAGATCCATCCAAAACTTCATCTAGAGGAATAAGCTATTAGCCGTTGGAAAGGCGTTCCAAAGAAAATTCATGGCGGTCATCTCAAAATCTGTAAGAATACCAAGGAGAATCAAGTTTTTAATCGCATTTACCAATTTTGAAGACAAAAAATACTACCATATTCCAGTATCTTAATTTTGTATGACTACTGTGCGATGTTTTTCATATTCCCGTGTGCATCTTTGAGATAAAATGGCAGTGTGGCACGCGTTGAATTGTGATGTGGTGAGATGTCATGTGATGAATTGGTGATGTGGTGAGTTGGCACGTGGTGTAATTTCGTGTGTCAGATGTACCTATACTTCATTCAGCTTTAATACGTACCTCGCATAAACAATGTTCAATGCGTCCTTGGTAGGGTTTAGTTTACTTTGCGAGTATTCGAAGCACTTTGAATACGAGTGTATGTAAAAATGTCGACTAATGGCTCTATGCATTATCGTGTATTTTTTACGCGCGTTCCGTGTGAAAAATAAATGTAGAATAGACCACTATTGTACCCCCACCTAGCTAAGTAAAATCCATAGAATTGGGCTTGCTTGATGGCACATTTTGGTTGGCAGTACACCGCAGAGATTGTTACTGAGCCGAGCATATCTTGTATGACAACGCTAATTGCTTGTAGGTGTTCTTTTTTTATTAATCGTAAACATGGTGTTTTATAGTATATTTGATTATGATGGCAATATCACCATGAGCAGTGCCCCCTGGATGTCTAGTTTTATAAATAGTATCATTTAAGATTTTTATAAAACTACGCTGGGTAAAGTAAGCTTCTTGGCTATGTTGAGCAAAGACTGCCATCTTTACAAGCTTTTGCATTATTTTATTTTACTCACTGGGGTTGAGAAAAGTTTGAGCATAGTTTAAATGTGCTCCATGAGGCCTTTCATCATTGTTTTAATATTTTTTAAGAATTGTTCTTGCTAAGCGCTGTTTCTCGCTGCTTCGGCTTATGATCTGTGGTGGCTTTTCGGATAATTTTCTTTGATTGGATTTTCTAATGATGTTTTTTTCTAAATGGTGAAATTTTTTTGTTTTCTAGAGCTTTGTAAAACGAGCAACATTTGTTGATTGCTGGGTGATATTCATTATAGAGAATACAGTCCATTGTTTCGTGATTTTTTGCACATTTTACACAACGGGAGATTGGATTGCAAAATTTTTTAGGGTGTCCATATCTTTGACAGTTAGTACATAAAAATATTTCTTGTGTGGTAGTTCGAATTTAACCAATATGTGGAGAAAACTCTTTTCATAGTAAAGCTTTTATTGTTAGTTGCTGGTTTCGATACTACAGAGAACATGGAAAGTGACTTCTTTGTTATTCCCTGGTGAATATTACTAGGACACATTATCAACAAAGGACAACGTGTTCTAGTTATTCGAAATTTTGTTTTTAGATCCGCTGGATTTGTTAAGTAATGAAGTTTTTTAAAAACCACCCAAAACCTACTTTCTTCTTTCATTTTATAGATGTGAAATTTGGTATTTTTTTAGTTTCTTTATACTCAATGTGTAAAATTTGGTTATTTTTGGTTGAATTTTGAATTAATCACTCCACAATGTTTTCAATTAGTAATTATTTTTAGCTATGTTTTTAAGCAAGATGCGTAAAGTAGAAATGCATTTTACTCACGCGACAAAAATTAGAGGGGGTTTTTTCTTCTTCTTTGTAGCTTCATCGTTATGCTTCAGTTAAATGTTGTAGGGTCATTTAACTGTTTCTTGTCGTTTACTGCCAACCATTCTGGTTTTTCTGATTTTGAGTTATTAGTTAGGTTATAGGGAGTGTTGTTATTCAGTGTAGCAAGCTCAGGAGAAGATTCCTTCCGAGGGTTGTACGTCCATTGCATGTTCTTCGATGTTATTGTTAAGATTTGTTTTCCAAATTATAGATCATCATGATCATCTTATTAGGACTTAAAGTTTTAACTTTTGTATTTGAAGTCGCCATCTGCAATAAAAAAAATGCAAAAATCAAATATACTTTTTCCCATAAGATGTTTTAACAAATTTTAAACGTCGCTGTAACTCACAGAAGGAGCTTCAATTCGAAAATTTTAAAATTTAATAATTGGACCAATATAATTTAAAACGCTTGCTGAAGTTGAGAAATTGCTTTATTCAGGAGCGTAAATTGAAAAACATTTTAAACAAAAAATATATCGTTCGTCACATAATATCAAACATCAATTTCCAGTGCAGGCTCTCCCCAGAGATTGAATCTGGGGGTGTGGGTGATGTGTGTTGGCAAATACGCAGGGGCGGTCACCCCGGCAACACCGCGGGACTGCGGGGGCACTCACGCACGATTATAGCTATTAAAGTGGGATTTTACAGCGACCGTGTTGAATTACTATACTTACATTGCCATACTACCCTCTTGGTTTTAAAGTCACCACTTTAAATCCGTACGTACACTTTCACTTCTTCAACCTACCAGCTTTAAAAAACAGCGTGTATACCCATAATTTATTTCTTCTTTCATTATTAATTATAGTTTAATATTAAGTTATAATTAATTTCCTTTTTACTTTCCCGAAAAGGGAAAGTATAGTAATAGCGCAAAAAATATTAAGATTTCATCAGATTTCATCGACGTTAAGGTTTCCTGAACAAAAATCGATAATTTTTAAGCCGTTGTCTGTGTGTGTGTATGTGTGTGGATAGCCATTTTCTTGTGTCCTCTCTATAGGTTAAACGCTAAACAAATATTTTAACTAAAATGCAAATTTATTTTAGGATTATTATTATAGGACCTGGAACTATATAGTTTTTGGGTAAAATCGGTGAACCGGAAGTGAAAGTTTACTCGTATAATTTCCAAGTTTTTTTCATCTATTTCCAATAAAATAAATATTTCAAAAAAGTTAATATAATTAAAGTTGCTGCAAAACGTAATTGCAACCAATTTTAGTTTTCGCTTACGAGAAAGTCGAGTGGAGAACACTCCAATTTTTAGGTGTCTAATTATTTTACTTAAAATAAATATTTTAATATTAAGTTCTAAAATTTATTATTAATTAATATTTGATGTTTCTAATGTATGAAGTTTGTTGGAAATTAATTTTGAAATTTGATTTAAACCTAAAATAATTTAACTTTATTTCACGCGTCTCTATATTTAGTGGGTACAAAGTTTGTTAATTGTTAAGTTTACTTTTGTATGGCAACTTACTAAATTACATGCTTCCGTTATATCAAAAGTTATTAAAACTAAAATTTGCATTTTATGTGAACAATTTTCAATTTTTTAACACAATCGCAAGAGTAAAATGTTTACTTAAATTGATTTATTTTTGCTCAATGAATTAAATATAAAGGACACACAGTAACAATTAACACAGAGTACTTTTTATATTCATAACTCACGCCCTCGTGTCAGCAAGCACACGACATGCGAAAAGTTTCAAGTGTCGTTTTGTAACTCATATGAATTGGATATGGGAAAAGGGAAAATAACATGCGTAAAAATCGCAAAAGTGGGTGTACCTAAATAGAAAGTGCACACGTGCAAGACACGTGACAATAATCCAAAAACCTTCCCTTATTAAATCCACTCCAAAGTATAATAAATTGCACGGAGAAAAAGGGGTATCTCATCCCCATATGATCTAAAATCGCTTGGCTTTAAAGTAGTTACTGTATGATTTTGCTATTCGTCACTAACACGAATCAAAATCGATTTTAGTCCTTGGTACTAGAAAGAGTGGCTAAAGGCGAAAGTTCTTTATATATCCCTTTAAATATTAAGTGTTACTTTATGCATGTTGCGTTAGGCCTTGTGTACGAATTTGAGTCTTATTATCGGTTGAAAGTTAATAGAGTATTGGTTGCTGTTGGTCCAACATAGTTTATGGATGGGGCGTCGATCGACACGCGGCGTCCCGACGTACGTCATATGAGAACCACGCGTGATAATCGCACTAACACGATATAGGCCTCCGAGGCCCTTCTGGATTAGCAGAAGCTTACGGTTACGATCGCTCCTCTACGCGTCATTACGTATTAGCGTTTCCGTAAGGGATTCGACCAGATTATATTTAATTGTGGATATCGACGACAGTTCAATGCTTCGTTAGTTCACGTTTCCTTCACATCTGTCAAAATACTGACGGATACTGATTTTGATGATCGCCCAAGGGGAATCTCTACTTTTTGCTTGTTTAGGATGGGGTTTCATATAAAGGTACATTAATACAAATTAGGATATTGTTGATTTAGGTTATTAATACCAACATTCAGGTGGTAAAATAGGATGCTAACATTAAAAAAATAATAATCCATACCTACAAACATAGTAAAATTAATCAAAGCTCAGTTTTATATGTTTCAATAGGAGATGAGCATGAAATTTTAAAATAATTAAAAGTTTGTGTTTTGTGTGCCATAATAATATTTGTTTCATATCGTGCAATTTAATTTTTTTTCGTTCAGTATATAAGAAATTAATTATTAAAAGTAAACTTTTTAAAAACAGAGGCGAAAACGACGCGTGAAGTCACAAGTTTTTAAATTTTGTCTGTCGGTTGCTATGGCAAAACTTTCTACAAAATTTTTAAATGTTTTATAAATACCCCACAACTTACTCATATGGAATACCTAAATACATCAGATATTGATTTAATTCTATTTGTTTCAGCACTAGTACTTGTCACTACTAAAAGCAGATTGTGTAGAATCACTAGAAATACTAGTAGCAATAGCAATAGCTGTGGTGATGTTTTTAAAAAGTCTTTAATATAAATGTTGGTCTTTATCGTTAGTTTTGGTATTAAAATTGGCGAACAAGCCTTATAGGTAACATTTAAAAGTTTTTCGATAAATTTGTTTAAAAACTTTTATTTCTAAAATTTTGTCTTTTACACATTAATTCTCTTAAGTTATAACTTATTAAATCTGTTTGAGAAAATTTAATTAAATTATCTTTAATTTTTAAAATGGGAATTTGTTAAAATTATTTACTACGGTTTTATCGAACCTCTTTAACTTTTATTTAAAGAGGATTATTTTCTTGCTCCTCTGCTGCAGCATTTTCTGTTTCTGTATTAACTTCTTTTAATAAATTACTTATTATTTTCTGACGATATCTCTTCTTAGCTCTTTCTCTTGTTGGTCAAAGGAGAGCTTTTTTCAGAAGCGTATTAATAGGTGGGCGGAGAAGCAAGGCCCAGGACGATGAAAGGTCCCGAACAGCCTAAAAATGTGTATTTTTATTTTATAAAGATTACTTTTAACTGTGCAAGAGTAATAAAAATCAGGAAGAAATAATTCTTTATAGACTTGGAGCTAATCCAGAAAGAGTAAAAAGATGTAAAAGAAAGAAGAGGCATTAGGAATATGAAGCAACCATTTCCTAATGTAGACTAAAATTACTACTAGAAATGTCCCTAAAATGCAAAAACAAATGTAACAAAAAATTCAACTGCCTCAACATAAGGGAGCACAAGCTATTATAAGAAAGAAACATGATCAAATTACACAATAATGCGTCGGGAGAGTTAATTAACCTCAATTGGGAAGACGTAGAAAAATTATGGAATAAATTTAAAATCTACAACACTGCGAAGGTAGATGTGGTTTAACAACAAAAAGAACTAATACGAAGACTGCATGGTGAAATAAATAAGTGAAATTAAAAAACAATATGAAAAGGAAATTCTGGAAAGAATACATAGGCAATATGACAGCAGAAAACCACCAACAATGCAAAAAGCAGAGACTAATAGTTAAAACTGCAGTTTGTTAAGCCAAACAATAATCTTGGAAAGGGTTTGAATACAAAATAAAAGGGAATGGTCAAGGAAACGCAAAACCGATATACCAAACATTAAATAATAACCTAAAAACCCTGGGGATAAAGACCTAAAAGGAAACATTATATTCTTATAAAAAAAAAGCAGCAGAAAGGTAGCAGCAATACAGACGACACAACCAATCAAAGACAATAGAATAATAACACGAGGAAATAACCATTAGAGAGGTAAAAGAAGCTTAGGAATAACTTAAAAATGGAAAGGCAGCGGAATATGATAACATATCCCCAGACATTGTACTTTAGCTCCAATCCTGAAAATATATAAGAAATTCGTAGTCGTCAGCTTAGGACGCCACTTCTGGCGCATAGACTCTTCTCTGCCTGTAATGCTGGCAACTTACATTACAGGTGGACCTTAAGTTTAGCGTGGATTTCGAACCACTGAAGTTACATGATTTCTCATCTAATTCCGGACCAGAGAAGATTTTAGCCATGAAACCCCACGCTGGCAAGGCGGGTTGCGGGGTTAGGGCAGTGTTGGGCATCTAAAATTTAAATAAATATTTTGCATGCTGCGGGGCGCGGTTCTACCCCAAAATCCCGAATCCTAAAATCCCGAATACTAAAATCCGGAATTCCCAAAATCTTAAATGCCTAAAATCCCAAATGACTAAAATCCCAAACGCCTAAAATCCCGAATGCCTATAATCCCGAATGCTTAAAATCCAGAATTCCCAAAATCCCGAATTAGCTGGATACTAAAATATAATTTAGTGACACTTATGCTTCTTTTCACTGTTTCACGATATGGCATTTCTGCTATAATGCAGAATTAATAAAGTTTACTTTACACTACTAGAACCAATCGAAAAAGAGCAACTAATGTGATTCGGATACTTAGTACGGATGAAGGGTAACATAAAAGCAAAAAATATTTGAAAGGCAGGAATAGACAAAAAAGGGAAGAAGGAAGACTAAGTAGGAAATGAAAGGGATACGTGGCACAATCCCTATAGAACAAAAAACATCAGCGGAAATTCTTGCAAAAATCGTCAAGCCTAAAAAAATCACCGCACCGCCTTGACATCGTAAGGTACAAGAGGAACTGATTATAATGATGAAAGATGAATTTTACTGATATTGTTGTTGAAATCCTATTAGGTAATAGGAGAAAAAAATACAGTTGAAACGATTAGCAAAAAGTAATGCCATTTTGCACTAAAAGTCATTATCGAAAGTGCAACATGAAAAATGGAAATGTTGTTCTTACAGTAATGTAAAATCACTGATTTCGAAGGATGGTCTCCTATTCATGTCTGAAAATATTCACTTTCCTTAAGGATTTCATCATTGAAATTAAAAATTATTTTGAAAAGCTCTAAGCGTTAGAGCAAGAATGAGCATCTTGCGGCCCACCGTGTCCTTTTCCTGTTAAAATTCTAACTTGACTTATGCCGAGTTTTTGATTTTCAGTGCAGCTCCTTCCCTGAAAAGATTCCATCTCTGTATTAGATAGATGAAGGTATAAAATTGAAACTTTACTTAATAAAAAGGGGCCCCAAAATTATTGTGCACTGGGCCTCACTGACCACATAAACACCACTGGCCCTCTACCTTTATGACATTCAAGAATGTGTGGCACAACATTTTGTTTCAAAAATATAGGGGGGATCATTTCCAAATTTAAATAATTAACCATATCCTCTTTTAACTGTAAATAAGTATGAATAAAACTAAAACCTTATTCACATTAAAATAATCTTTTGTGTGTTGAAAGATTTTATTTTGTCTCATGGCTTTTAACAGTAATTTTCTTCTTTTTGATTGTTTTGAACCAGTGTCACAAAAAAATAAATGGAGTTTTAATAGATGTATTTTTACAACATGGAAAAATTTGATGTAATTTGATGTATGTACTAGGAATCCATATTGATTAAAATTTATAATTTGTATTTTCAATTCAGAACCAAACTCTAAATACACGAAAACACTCAAAAAGGAAAACAGCACAATCACGAGCTACGATGAAATGCTTAAGTACGTGTGACGTCATGACATATGGCGGCGCTTATTTGACTTGTTTTTACCGCGTTATCAGAAAATGCTATTTTAAATAAAGATTTTAACCCTTTTGGGGATGGGGAATGGCTGTAAACAGTGTAAGTAAATAATATTTGAAAATTATGCCTGTCCTGTCCCCTATTTGTAACACTATTAAAATTTATTTGAAATCATTTATATGCCTAATATAGTTAAAGGTAATTTAAATGATTATTTATTTAGGATCTTTAGATGTTGCGCATTCCAAATATTTGAAAGGTATAAGAAGAAGTTCCCAAATTTGTTTGAACAGATCTGTGAATCGGTAGCCTGTAAAAACAAATCACTTGGAGATGCCCATTCAACTGGATATAACTATGCACTTTAAAAATATAAATCAATATTTGGTTTATGTTTTCTGGATATACTGTAAAGATTTAAAAAAAATGTCACATATATCTGTAAGTACATAATCCTTATTAAAATATAGTCCTCTAATTACTACAAAACTTTCACATTTTAAATAGTACTTTTTATTTTTTCCTGTTTTAAACTAATATTTGTTTTTTTTTTGCAGTCGTTAAATTTACATAACAAATCGTAAATATATTCTTTATGTACTAAATTTATAAGCATTTTTTCTGGTTAGGTTTCTGCCTTGTTTGTAAGAAAACTTTCGTTAAACTTGAATTTCTAGTCAGGATGCACATCAGCAGCGTCTGGACCAAAACTTGTTTTACAAAAACTTTTTTCCCATGATCATGGCATCCAGGTTCAACAAATTATATCACTAACAGGTTTATAAACGGATTCCATGTCATCTTCTTCGCTAATATTTCTGATTTATTGCAAATTATTTCTTATCTGTATCTAATTTTCATTTGTGCGAAAAAATTGAATTGAATTAAAAAATATTATGCGTTGCAAGCAGCCATAATTTTGCACGGTATATTAGAGAAATATCGGTTTGATTAATAAATCGTGAGGGTGCAGGTATTATGTTTGGCGCATGTGAGTATTTTATGAAGGTATAAAAGCTAACAAATTCCGTGCGAGCAGAATTGAAATAGCAAATAAAACGCTGCAAAGTGAATTGATCAAAGGCGATGTTAGAGAAACACAAACTTGTGCAGGTATTGAGGTGTGTGTACCGGACGAATGCACTCCCGAGTGCTTTCAAAATATCAAAAACGGCGCTTTTTCTGACTTAAATTCAGATGTAATTGCTTGAATATTTGATGAGTGCGCTCTCCCAAACACGAAATGAAAATGAACTCACTTCAAATATTATTTTTCTCTACCTCACTTAAATGCTTGTTGAACTACCAAGATCTATAAAAAATACATTTTCGCAATTGTTAATTTTAAACGGCTCTTTAAAATAAGTTATTATTTTGTTATATAAATTAATACTACTAAACTAACTAAAAAATGTAACTCTTTACACTTGAACAGCGTTCAAATAGCCGATAATACCCTCGATACTTCATTAGGTAGGTGAATACAAATAAAGCAATGTTAAATGTCTTAGGCATATGAAAGTCAGTGAATAAATATCTGCAACTGTACTGCCTGTATTTGTAATTGCATTTACAAATCGATGTTGTTTTCGGTGGTTTATGGGGTTTATGTGTGTGTGAGTGTGTGTGTGTGTGTCTGTGTGTGTGTGTGTGTGTGTTTCTGTGTGTTTGTGTGTGTGTGTGTTTGTGTGTGTGTGTTTGTGTGTGTGTGTGTGTGTGTGTGCGTGTGCGTGTGTGTGTGTGTGTGTGTGTGTTTATGTATGTGTGTGACTGTCTGTCTGTGTCCTTTCTGCAGCACAAGGGCATTCTCCCTAGAAATTCATATTTAAGCTTTTAATCAAACTGGGAAGTTATAACAACTTTTCGTTGTTGCCAATTGGTTGGGATCAGCTGTTCAGATTGGTTCAGTAGTTGAACTATACTCAAGATAATTTTAAGGTAAATGAAAATTATTTGCGCGACAGCAAATTTAAATTGTGTAGAAAAAAAAATACAAAAGAAACCTATAGTAGGTTTAATGGTGTTCAATTAACCTAAATAAAAGCAATCAACAAACAAGTATGGTAAATTAAACGCAACAATAAGTTTAACTTGTATGTTGCATATGATCATAGAAATTAAATCAAATAAATAGAAAGCTATTACGTTGGTTAATTTCAATTTAAATTATGGTTGATTGTTACAAAGAATATCTGGAGTCCTCTACTGGACGGGCTCGAGGACAGTTGGACTCCTAGACACGTCAATGAATTCAAGTTAAATAATAATGGGGCAGTCATTTATTGAACTATAGTTTTTTAGCTCTTGGGTTTTTTTATCAATGCCGTTCTTCTCGGAGGCGTCACCTGTGTTCATAAAAAAATAAACAATAAAATAAGCCAAAACAATTAAACAATTAGGATTATATACTCAGCAAATATTAGAAAAATATATGCAATTATACCCCTACACAAAAAATCCTAAATTCTTCTTCTTATTGCGCCGTTTTTGCGTATTTGGCTATTTTGGTTTAGGAAACAGCATCTCTGAAGATGTTGATCGACAAGCAGATGAACCAACGACGTAATTAACTAGAAGTTTTTATTATTTCTGAAATATTTTGCCTACAATTATCAGTATTAACATCTCCCAGCGCGCTACTTCTATGATGTAATCTATGCAGCAGGTTTTTCGTGCTTTGTCTAACAGCATTAGTTCTTTACTTTTTTTATTTGAATGAGTACTTCGATATAAGTTATCTTTTCTGTCCAGGGTATATGGTTACATTTAAAAAGCTTCAATTTTATTCCCATGTATGGATGGAGAGTCAAACTTTCGCATCCATACAGGGATCACATAGCATTTTAGCATTCTGTTCTTAATTCCAGGCTTACCTCTTATTTAAGAAAGAACTTGTTCATGTTGATTAATGTTTCACTGGCTTGCTCTCTTCTTGATCTTCTTTCCTCTATTGGAACACAGTGCTTAATTACGACGATTCCCAGATATTTTAAGGAACCTACATTATCCACAATCCCATACCCCTTAATTTGTAAGATTGTTTGCTTTGGTGTCTTGTGAAATACCATCACTATGATCTTAGCTGCGTTAATAGATAGATCGAACTTGCCATTGACTACAAATGCATAATAAAGTCAGGGGTGGCCACATCCGATTTTTTTTAAGTTACAAAAACTTAAAACTTTATTAATTCTCTATTATAAGCAGAAATGCAATATCGTGCAACAGTGAGAAGAACCATATGTGGCACTAAATTATATTTTAGTATCCAGCTAATTCGGGATTTTGGGTATTCGGAATTTTAAGCATTCGGGATTTTAGGCATTCGTGATTTTAGGCATTCGGGATTTTAGGCATTCGGGATTTTGGGAATTCGGGTTTTTAGTATTCGGGATTTTGGGCCGCACCATAGTAATCCTCAAGTACATAGGCAATGATTAAAGAAATATACATATTATTGTAGAATTGTACTGGAATCAATCAGCGATAGTCAAAGTAGATAAAGAACCGATTACTATTAGTTTGTCATGTTTTACATAGGCAAGGAAGCGTATATATCATGATTCATATTGCGACGTCGTTAAGCTAGTATATGTAGCAAGAAAAGTGCTTCACGTGTTTCAAAACCATTGCAGAACCCAATTTGGGATTTTTATATATACAGGTTATATCACCCTGTAGATTAAACTAGATAGAACACGGGGCGATCTTATCCACCACAGACAAATTATCAATTAAATTTGTCACCATAAGCAAAAAATAAAATTTACATTAATCTATGAATAAATCTAACTAAAAAATTATTGTGAATCACTTTTGCGAAAATAGGCCACGTAAAAATTTACAAGCAAAATTCAGCTCTAACCCGCTAGTACCACTAAGGTATGAGACAACAGATAAAGAAAAGGAACAAAAATTTATTAAATTTTAACTGTAAAACGATTTAAATTTAAGCCGCTTATCACAAAATTCCTGAACCAAAAAAGTCACACGTGGTGAAGTCAATTCTTTCACCAAAATAACGTCGAAATTAAAAATTATTTACCAGAATATAATGCAAATAATTGAATTCAAATTAATCCTCAAAGGGTATTTGCAAATATAAAATAATAATAAATAAACTAACGATACATTACGATTTTACAGGTAGAATTTACAACACACTAGAGAATCTAATAGCGTGCAGGGGAGTTCACTGTTAAAAACAATGTTGTCTCTTTAAATTGCTGTGGTGAAGGGAATCTACAAACGCTTGCATGCTCACAAGTTAACCATTTCTAGTCACACTGACAACAAATTCTTGACTACATGTTGTCAATCGTTACGTCAACCACCTAAATTTTACTCGCAAATATTTAAAGTGAAGGTAGAGCCGTAACAAAATTTTTATTTTGTTACAAGAGCCCAATGACTTATGGCTGAAATTCGCCAATGGGAAGTCCTAGTTTATTGCCTAGGTTTTTCAATTTTTTTTTCAAATATTTCAAAAACTATCAAGTAAAAACATAAGTCTCAAGAAAAAAGTGGCATAGCCATACTTACCAGCTGATTATTAATAAAATATGGTTATATTTTTGTCAATAGTTATGTCTAAAATTCGAAAATAAAAGTCGCTTAGTCACCAGACCTATATTTTTTATAGTACCCATCTATGATGAACATTCACTTATTTTTTTGGGGATAGTATGTTAAGAAGCCATGCTTTTAGCCCGACTTATGTATACATCGATAGTACAAAACCTCGTAAGTCACTTTTTTTTCAATTTTTTTTATTATTTGTGCTATATTTTAAAAATTTTAGTATCTTATTACGTGCAAAATCCTATAATATTCATAATAAAAGACATTTCATGACATCAAAAGTCTTGATAAACTATCACAGTACTGAAAAACTATCCCGTTTAAACACTTTCCTTATAAAACAAAACCAGCGCAGATGGAACGAGATAGACTTTATTCTCTGTAACAAAAAAACATTAGTAAATAAATTCAACACTCAAAGTGACCTCAGTCAAGTACGTGCATAACAAAAGACATATATGCAGCTATAACGAAGATCTCCGGCAAACTAAGAAATAAGAAAGAACCATACTAACAACTAATGCAAGAATGTGTAACAGAACATTATTATTTAGTGGCTTATTAGGTCTCTATAATATGCTTCCAGTTACACCCTGCCTATTCTAAACCTCGATAGAAGGAGTTGGGTGTATACATTTTTAACAATATTTTTTACGTTTAAAATGCGTGTCTATAAATTTGTTCTCGCTCCTGGCCGCGTGTTCTTTAAACGTAGAATTTTAAATAAAAGCGTGGATGGTTTTTCTCAATTTGGGTAGGTTTGCTTTTATTTTATTTTATTATTTGCTTATAATTCTGATTTTTATTGATTGTAAGCTTTAGTTTGTTAAATGTTTTATTTCTTTCTCAATTTAGCACCACGTACAATCTACTAGTATAATACAATACAAATAAAATTGGCTGATAAATAAAATATAAAAATTATTCTAATAAATAAAAACTAAAACTGAATTTTAGGAAGTTTAAATTTTCTGGACTGCATACAAAGTTTTGAACCCCGAACAATCAGTTCCCTTTCAAATGCAACTAATACGTTCAAAAAGAGAAACTACCAGTGATGCACCCAATTTTAACACCTTAAACAAAACAGGAAGAACGAAAACACATGTAAGAACAAAAAAAAACAAATACTTAAAACTATTCAACCAAACAAAAATATGAGGGTACTTAAATCAAAATGTTTAAAAGGGAAACAAAACATAAGCAACAGCTAAAAACTCCAAAGGAAATATCCTATTAAACCAAGCAGAAATAACTACAAAGGTTTTACGGAAAACTATACAAATCGATCTTACCAAACAAAACACGCCCCTAAAAAACCATTGCTATGAAAATGAAAAATCTAAATCACCAGGAGAAAACTAAATAACATCGGAGAAGCTTAAGATGGGGGAAACAGCTTAATAGAAGCGCTGAAACTACCACTAAATAGGTTCCAACGGCATGGAAAGTAGCAGAGGTCATCATTATACACAAAAAGGAGATAACACAAATATAGGGAACTACCGCCCAATAAGCGTGCTTTTGCATTTGTATAAACTTCTAACAAAAACCAGTCGAACAGGAGCGATTTAGGAAGGCTTTTGACACAATCGACCACCTACAAATATAATGTACCAATACACGCTATATAGAGTACCACAAACCGTTAGGCAGTATAAAGACGTAGGTCTTCCTAGCAGCATTGGAAGAGGTAAGAATTAATTTAAGCTACACTACCTTAATAAAGGACATTTACAACAAAACCACCTCTCATGTAAAAATAGACAACAACCATAATTCCAAAAAATAATCTTTGCGAAGGAGTAAGATACTGCGATACTATCTTTCACAAATCATTCACCGCGGCCGTAAAAAAGTCTTTGAAGAGATATTAAAATAACAAGGTAATAAAAATTGATTTGCCAAGGACGAGAAAAAGAGACAAACTTGATGGAAAATAATAGATTTATTTGGTCAAGAAAGGACCGCCTGAAATTCTTGTCAATGAATTTCTTGGCGAAATTTGACACGATATTATAAGATCATCTTCGACGAATCGCTAGAAGTAATCAACATTATCTAAGCAAAATGATGCTTAGTAAATTTAGAAAACAAAATCCAAAACAAGATTGTAGATAAAATACAAGATTGTAGATAAAATAAAATCGGAAAAGTCACCGAAATTTTTCATCTTGAGAATGACTCCTTCCATGACGAGCGAAACAACAAAAAAAACCACGCGACTTACACTCGAAAATAAGAGAATTTTGTCACAAATTTATGATTATACTTGATTAACATTCACACTGTTATGTTAGAAATTTTGGAGTCAGAGTTGAAAATAGATATGTCATCGAAAGAGTCATCACTAAAAATCAAAACCCGCGAGAATAAACGGGTCCCGTTTCGTTGGCTTTTTTGTCATATGTAGAAAGCTGCACGGACAAAATTGGATGGCTTTTATAGATAGATAAATATAATGTAAAAATTATTTTGAAAACTGACTCAAAAATTTCTTACTTAACAAATAATGCGAAGGACCAAATTCATCTTTCTAATTCAGGAATTTACTAAATAAATTATTATCGTTGCAATTTAAAATATTTTGGCAGAGTTAAACGACAAAGTAGGACGTGCATAAGTGAGCATCAACGGCTGAATTACTTTAACGGCTTAGCTTTAGGCAGCAAACATTCTTTATTGATTTTACTAACTTATAATACCTAATTATAAGAAACGACAGGAAAAGAAGTACAAAAGTACGTATCTTTTTTTAATTTTTTTCATATTATAAACCACATTTTAATAATTTTCCTCAGAACTACAGAATAACACCATTCAGTGTAATCAACGCTTGCTCCGTAGCGTTTGACGCGACACCTCGTTGCGAAATTAGTCATTTATAATCTGCTGTCAATAAAAAATACATCTTTAAATTATGTATTTTTGAATAAGACAATAACAATGTGGTTTTAAAGTACTTCATTTGAGAATTATTGCTATTCGCGTAAAATAATTCGTAAAATAGTTTCGGAAATTCTATTAAAATTTAATTCCCTTATTTCTCACATCACTGACGTGACAACTGTTGATCAGTTTTTTCCTTTTACCAAAACTTTTTTCCTCAATAAATCTCGTTCAACGAAAAACGCAAATTTTAATATACGATGTTTTGCCATTATGACATCTGCTTATAAACTAAAATCTGATTTTAAAATATCCAATTGCTGTCAAGCGCCGCCGTTAGAGCGGCGCTCGCATCGCTTTTTAAGGAACGAGTTACCGGATATAATAATCAAAACAGTGATAAATACAGGTTTTTAAGAGCTCTGCGATATATATTCAATCGCGCTCTCCGTTTACTAGATTCGGCACTAACTATTAATAAACTAGAAGATTTTCAATGAATTTAATAAAAGTTAATTTTGGATATTCTATATTATTTCCTGCTGAGCTGAAACACATGTGTCGTTCATAATCCGATATGGTCTAGTGGCTAGGATACCTGGCTTTCACCCAGGAGGCTCGGGTTCGATTCCCGGTATCGGAATTTCTTTTTAAATTTCATATTGATAAATAACATCTGGCTAGAACATTTGTTTTATATTTCTGTAACTCTCCATATAGAGTAGAGTCTGGAACCAGCAGTCTAGGATTCATTTGTGAAATGGGAAATAAGAATTATTTTGTTTAATTTTACATCAAGATTAAAATGTTTTATTGGAGTAATAAATTTGTTACTATGTTGTGTTACTCTATTGTGCGTCTCTCCGATATGGTCTAGTGGCTAGGATACCTGGCTTTCACCCAGGAGGCTCGGGTTCGATTCCCGGTATCGGAATTAACTTTTTTGTTAAATTTGATTGAACTAATGTGCCCGTGTTGTGTTTTTATTTGCTTAATCAGATAGTAGATAAAGCAGAATGAACTTTTTTAAGGACAGAGCTTTTAAAATATGGAGGTGTGGTCACCACACGACTAACATCAACGAAATTTAGACATATTTGTCACTTTGAACAGAAACATAACCATATTTCATTAATTATCAACGTATTTACGTATTAAAGTGACATTGCGACTTCATTTTATTAAAATTTATTTTGGGAATAACTCCACTAACATTGCTGCTTAGCAACAAACAGCAATAAGTTCTTAAAAAGTAAAAGTAAAGAAAAACAGATAAGAACAAAATTTATAGCAAATTTCATTTTAAACATTTTAATTTTACCATAATTTTTTATACACTTGATGAGCCAATAAACTACCACTTCGGGTTAGTGGATTTCAGCCAAAAGTCACTGGCAGCTTCCAATTTTTGTTAAAAGCATAAATATTTTTTTTATGTTTGTCTCTTAAGCAGCATTGGCTGTAGAGAGTATACACACCTACAGACAGCCACATTGATTGGTATCACTTTTTCTGAAAAAGAAAGGTCTTAAACGTATATTTTCGTAAAAATCTCGGTTTCGAAAACTTTCATTATTACAATATGTACCTTTTTTTACTTCGTAAATGAAAATAAAAAAATGTGATTTAATGCTCTTTTGTTGAATCAATGATTGATAAAAAAAAGTTCATAAAAACTTAAAAATATTCCGGTACCGGGAATCGAACCCGAGCCTCCTGGGTGAGAGCCAGGTATCCTAGCCACTAGACCATACCGGATATGACTACATAATGTAATGAAGTTGAAATAAGAAAATACAAATTCAATTACACTTTGTTACTTTCAAATTTGAAATGCATTTTAGTCTATTTATACCTCAACAATCGTCTGCAAAATACTTTATTTTCATGGTGCGTATCGCGTAAGGGAATTATTTATTGTAGACATGAAGTTGGAGACATAGTTAACGACGACTTCCAAGTTTCTCTAGCAACCCTTTCGATCGATGTTGTTTGTAGTATTGTCTCGACTCTGTGACAGCTAACTAAGTGCGTGTCTGTCAAATGCAGGCCCGGCTCAGTCAGCTATCGTAGGGTTCCGGACCATTACACTCACACTATTGTCTCTGCTGATGGACATATCCATGTCTCCGACGTGCCGTGATAACAACTCTATAATATATATCTGTTACAGACGGGATCCAAATGGTTAATCGAATCATGCATTCATATTCATACTTCATACAGACAATTAATGGACTTGCCAATAAATTATATCAATTTTGTTATGTGGACATGCAATTTGTATCTCTCAACTTGTTAACCCCTTAACCCGGTTTTTGATTTAACTTTAAATAAATTTCGCTGGCAGAAAATAAGTCCTAAAAAAAAGGGAAGAGAACTGTCGTAATCAATCTTAGCATAATTTCTCCGCAGTTGTCTTAATGTGTGCATCACATAAGCCTAACAAGGCCTGACAATTATTCCGGGTAATTAAGTCGCTGGAACTTTTCCCGGAGTCGCTTTCAGCCTGGTAATTAAGAGAGTTAGTTCGGGTGGGCACGTTCTGGGATGTGCCCAGAATCTTCCAGGATTCTCATTGTATTTCGCCAATGATACGAAGTACAATTAAAAGAAATAATCACATATGCGATGATGTATTGAAAAGATTGCTCAAATGGAATAACTAAGTTATTAGGTTTTTCTTTTTAATATTTAGAACAAACAAGAATAGTCAATTAGGATGCCGAAGGGGAATTCATAAATCAACTTAAAAATATTCAAACTGCATTAGTGAGGAGTAAGTTGGGTTAAGATGGGAGCGAGGGCGCGACGAGCGGAACCGGATACGGAAGTGAGCGCGTGCGTGCTAATGACGTCGCCAGGCTCGAGCAAAGATCTTGAAACTCGCGCGCTCTTTTGTAGATGACTCATTCCTTTTGTCAAATACGACTAATGATTTGGACAAGTATGAAACGTATGTGGATGCTGATTTTTTCATTCAACACGCACTTGCAAAACATAAAATTGAATTAATTCGAGTGTAGTTGCTCATTTTTGTTGCTTAATTAAAAAGACGTGCGAGGGCGGCTTTTATATTTTCACCCCAATGGGTTAAAATTTATCACAATAATCTAATGCGTGAATTTTTTTTTATTACCAATGTTTTTTTAAGTATGCGTTTTGCGGGTATTTCGGTGGTGACAAGAGCTCGTAAGATTGTCAAATTGACATCGGTAGCTAGCACCCGGTGGCGGATATACCCCACCCCTGACCTGCACACCTGGGGATAAAATTTGCATTATAATAGATCTGAACCACCTGGACCGCGCCCGTCTGTGAGATATGCTCTCTCAAATAGGTCTTCATTTATACCAGTAGACATCAACAGTTTATAAAATTTAATCACAAACAAATTTCCTCCTATTTATTTTTTAAATATTTTTTGTTTTAAATAATTATTCAAGTAATAATATCAAAAATATTAACTCGTTGCATTTTAATTTACATTTTTTTAAATATATTTATAGCAAAATATTTAAAATATTAACCTAATAAAAAATTAAAACTTTTCATATAAGATTTATTGAAGGTATCAAGATGACATACGCAGATTACACTTGTATAATGATGTTTATTAGGTACATGTTTTGCGGGTATTTCGGCTTTTTGTATAACACGATTTCCATTTAATTTATGTAAAAATTATTAAAATTTTCAGACGAAGAGACTTATTCTGCGCAAATTGTAATTCAATTGCAGAAATTTCATCCAATAAAGTTAAATTTTGTGAGATATTGTTCAGGAATAGTACTTTAGGTACAACATTTGGTTTTAAACTATTGATCTAAATTATTATTATTTTTCCGAAAAGGAAAGCATAGTAATTACGCATTTTTTTGTAAGATTTCATTAGATGCCGACGTTTTTAGGTTCATTTTGTTGTCGGTTCTAAAAAAAATTAAATTAAAATTTAAAACAATATCTGTGTGTGTGTCTGAGTACCACTTTTTTGTTTGCAGACTTTTTCAAAAACTATTGGAAATATCACCACAAAACTTCGTATTTGTCATTTGTACCTGTAAACATAAATAATTTTGTTTGTTTAGAATGTAAGCTTCACTCCATGAATCAATGTAATTTTTTTTACTTTCGAGTTTAAGCCGCGTATTTTTATTGGTTGTTTCGCTCTACCTTGCAGGGAGCATTCTCAAAGTTGAAAACTCCTATGACTGAAGACCTTGTTCGAGTAAACTAGTGCGGGTAAGAATTTAATGGTAAAAACAAATATTTCTAGGTAGTGATAATTTTAAAACCATTCACTCGATTTAGGTTAAGGGTATTATTCTAAACCCAAATAGCCTCGCATACCTTACGTTTCTTATAATGAGGGATTATAGATAATGACGAGACGTTAGTGAAATTAATTTTATGATCTGTCTCGCAGAAATGTTCGGCCAGCGCTAAGCCGCTAATGTGTTTAAAACGTTCCGCCCTTTGAAGCTCTATTAACCGTTTCCTAATTTGTTCTTTTGTCTCGCGAGAATATTTTAAATTGCAATTAAGGCAATTAGCTTGATAATTTCTCGGATTTGAAAAATAAATTTTGTCCTTCAAAGTGTTTGTTAGAAATTTTGGAGTCAGATTTAAAAATAGTCTTTACATTATATTTGTGTAAAATTCGTCCAATTTTGTCCGTGCAGTTTTCTACATATGTTAAAAACGCCAAACATACAGGTCCTTTAAATAATAATTGGTGCTAAGAAGCGTTTTTCTGACGTGACTCGTTTCTAAAGACAACCCTTTGGTAGATTGAATGGACTCTATATACTAGGGAGTTTATGAAAGATAATTTTTAGGCAGGATTATGATGTGAGTTTCCATTTAGGTAACGATCTGTGTAGGTGGGTTTCCTGTAAGCTGTATGACTTAGTTTACCATCGCGGCGTTTTAAATCCAAAACATCTAAGAAGGGAAATTGGCTTCTATTCCCAATTTCCATAGTAAATTAAGACTGATTCACCGTGTGGTCAAATCTCAAAGATGTCGTCTAAATGTCTAAAGCAGCATCAGTGTTAAGTGTTGATGCCTCTTTAGGTATTTTACCAGCTCATCTAGTAAGTGAAATTAGGCAATAAACCGCGAAAATTATCCGGAGTACAAAACCTTCAAGAAAGGAAACAAAGGAAAACGAAAGGAAACACACGAAAACGGACGATGAATATTGGTACTTGAAATACTCAAGGGATAAGCGGAAATTATGAAGAAATAACCTTGGATAGTAAGAAAATAAATGTAGACATACTGGTACTCACAGAAAAAAAGCGAAAGGAAAAAGGAGTGAAAATGCAAGAAAACTATATTGAGGTTCTTAGCGGCGTCCCAATACATCAACGCTTGAATAGAGGGAAGATGGGGGTACCAGTTATGTCCAAAATAAGAGACTGTGAAGCAGTGGACGAAACTATTATTGGAATAAATCTTAACATCATGCAGAGAAAAGTCACCATATTGGGAGAAGAAGATGAACTATATATGGTAAAGGATATATATTTTTATAAATTGAACACCGAGATTATGAGAATTGGAAAAAGCAGAGAGAACTAGTAATGCTAGGAGATTTTAACAGCAGGACAAAAATAATTCGATAATTCGAAATACGCTTATTTGGAGAAGAAGTCTGCAACAGTAATGTTGAAGGACAAATAGATATTTGCAAAAATAATGATCTTAAAATAACGAATTGCTACTCAAACATAAACTAATACATCGATTCATTTGGATCCAAGACACAATAAATCTAAAGTCCGTAATGAATTGTGTGATGACGCGATTTTCTTCTCTCTGAAGAAAAACCGAACTAATTCGTAATTAGTGCACTTGCAATTTAAATTACTAGTAAAAAAATTTGATTTAAGTCAATGCCCGGTTTCATTCGTACGTAAAAATGTGCTTTTTTAATGCAATAAAAATTTAGGATTGACATTTTAAAGAAGTTTTATAGCTTTTAGAAAAATGGTCAAGAATATCAAACAGTAGCAACTTTAAGACAAACTTGTCATGTCTAAACGTTTTTTTTAAATTTTTATCGAATTTATGTGTTACTTCACGGGCCCCTTATAAATATTGTGATTCAGACAGTATATTTCAAAAGTCTTGACTCTAGTAGAGTGATACAATAAAGAATGACTTTCTCTACTCTTGATGGGAATAAATTTAATAAAATGTTGCTTGTCAAAGAATAAGATGAATTCTTAAAATGTTAAATCTTGAAAAAATTATGAGAACTA
>JARJDX010085398.1:0-10948 GCA_030264735.1 Gymnusa sp. GC000175
TTCTTTACCTTGCCACATCTCTAAATTTTCTTTTCCTTCATAATTTCACAAAAATTAAATTAAATTGGATTGTAAATATCTTCCACTAATAATTTTTCAACGTTTTAAAACTTTTTTTTCCTTCATTAACTTCCTTTCTCAATTTTTCTGTATCCTCCTACTTTCCCTAGTTCTTGGGGACCGAATCCGGAACATTTTCAACCAAAACTAGTTACGTCCTTATACTGTCAGATCTTGTTACTCCGAAAAGTCGCCCTCATCTCATAATTTTAATTTTTTTAAAACAAAAGGCGGCCCGGGAATTAAACCCTGGACCAAAACTAGTTACGTTCTTATACTGTTAGATCTTGTTATTCCGCAAAATCGCCCTCATCCCATAATTATTTTTTTTAATAACAACTGGCAGCCCGGAAATTGAACCCTGGATCAAAATTTAGTGATCTACCACTGAGCCACGGTAAAAATTCAACCATTTTAATATAATTTCACATTTCAATTTTTTTCCTGTTCATCATTATTATAGCAACTAACAAATTTCCGACAGCATAAATCCGATGCGTTGAGAAAGCGTCGGGTTTCTCAAAGAGAACAATAAAAGCTTAAATAAAAATTTCCAGGCCGATCAGTTTCGTTGTCTGGGCGTCTTCGACACAGACAGACAGACACTTACACAGACAGACACCACTTCGAAAACAAGTTTTTCTGGATAAGAGAAGTCGAAAACGGATATTTCCGCAAAAATCCCGAATTCGAAAATTTTCGCGATTACAACACTTTCTTGTACTTCGCACATGAAAGTAAAAGTATTTTTTAAAAATTTTAATTGGACTCGTGTAGTCCAATAAAAGAAGGAACACCCAGCAATTGTTTTATCTTAAAAACAAAAGTTTTTTTGGTACATAGTTCAATAATTACTTCTCCGAAAAGGGAAAGTTTAGTAATCGTGGAATTTTTTTTTGTTATTTCATCAGATGTCGACGTTTTGAGGTCCTCCGCGTGGCTGTATATTGTAATAGGAACAATTTTTATTTATTTTTTCATTTACAAGAAAGTCGAGTATAGAACACACAATTTTATTTTTTCAAATTTGTTCCAAAAATGTTGGGAATTTTTTTTTGAAATTTTTAATTGAAAACTTATGACGTTCAAGTTTTACGTTTTCAAATGTTTTTTAACCTTATGGTTTGCGACATTATTTTATTTTTTTCCTATTATACTAAAACCGTAACTTCCCCTTCTCTTAAAAAAATTTAACTAACGTTATTAACGTTTTTGATCGACACGGCGATAGCCGTGGAGGTAGTCTCTAAAACCACCTGAAAAACTTGATATCCTCTATTCGAATATGCCTTCAAAAATAATTTACGACGTTCCGTTCGGTGTCGCGACGCTTTCAAAGTTTTAAAAACAGCAGACGATATCTTCTTCTTTTGTGGCACTACAGACCCCAGTGGTCCCTGGCCTCCTCGACAATTTGCCTTTATCTTTGTCTGTCTCGTGCAACTCGTTCTGCCTGGTGCATCCGCAGCTCCCGCAGATCTTCGTGGACCTTACCCTGCCACCAGCGACGAAACGGTAAATCGGATCGAAAAAAATTTAAATACTTTTTGTGGGCCGTCTAAAGATATACAAAAATGAATTTATTTGCTGGAAGTGGCGGTTTTTGGAACGAGGCTTCTCCGTCGCGATTTTCACCTGGGGGTGCAAAATTTTTTTTCGACCCCTGAGTGGACAACTTTATTTTTTATTACATAAATAAGAATTACCAAAAAATTAAAATGAAATATTGTCCAATGGTCTATAAAATGGTCTTGTGGCTCCACCTCCTCCGGTAATTTATAGGCGGTCAAAAAAGGTTAAAAAGCGATAATTGGGTTTTCGGCTTTTTTGACCACCGCAGAAAAATATATCGAAGCATTCCTTTGGGGAGAATTAAAATACTCTCTTTGTGCTGTCCAATGCTGTTTTAAAAATAAATTACGACGCTCCGTTTGGCGTTGCGACGCGGTCAAAGTTGAGAAATGTTGAAATAACGATTGATCTCCAAAAGTGTCAGTCGGATCGAAAAACTTTACATAAAAATTAAAGATTGCTTAAAATTTATAAAAAATACATTGACTTGACGTTCCACGGTCATAAAAAAAGGGTCAAAAAGTTTTTGGCCCTTTTGACTCCCGCAAAAACATATTTAAAAAAATTCCCTTTGAGAAATTAAAGTTCTTGTCAAGTGCCATTCGACGCTATTTAAAAAAAATTACGACGCTCCATTTGGCGTCGCGACGTCTTCAAAGTTCAAAAAACAGATATCTCCGAAACGGTAACTCGGATTAAAAAAATTTTAAATACTTTTTTGTAGGCCGTCTAAAGATATACAAAAATATTTATTTACACAAAAACGTCAGACCCCGAGAAGTCAACTTTATTTGCGATTTTATCGAACGCTGGTGGCGCTTTCGAAACTTCTCCGTCGCGATTTTCACCTGGAGGTGCAAAAGTTTTTTTGATCAACGTTATTTTTTAATACATAAATAAGGGTTACCAAATTTTTTTTTTTTTGACAACAAATGACAGGGTTACCAACTTTTTTTTGATTTTTTTTTTAATTTTTGAAAACTTGTAAAGGTCTTTTACAAGTTTATTGGAGTTTTTACCGAAATAGATTAGGGTTACCAACTTTTTTGATTTAAACTTTTTAGTGTTTTAGGGTATATACTTTTTATAGTTACCAACTTTTTTCCTTTAAACACAAATAAATGTTGCTAACTGTTTATGTAAAAGTAAATTATGTTAGGGTTGCCAATTTTTTTCCAAAGATTTTTTATTTCTTAATTTTGTTTTAACTTTTTTTTTATCAACGATTCTATTACCAGTTCACTGAAGCTTAAACCAATAAAGATTAGGGTTACCACTTTATTTATTTTAAACATTTTATTGTTTTAAGGTTTATAAACATCCTAGAGGTACCAACCTTTTTTCTTTATATATAAAATAGGGTTACCAAAATAATTATTAGGCTTGGGTTAATAAAAATTAATTTTTTTTTTATTCAACGACAGTCAATCTTCCGCAAATCGAATCGGCATAGTTCACCAAAAAATTTCGAGATACAGAAAATTCGACTTACAGAAACAACAACAATATGCGACCATGATGCAAAAATTTGCGAAAAAATCGAGATAAGGAAAAATTTGACTTATAGAACTCGAGTTATGGAAGTTCGACTGTATTTGGTATAAGGTTAGAAAATTGGTTAAAAGTGTACTAATTTTAATCTAAATTTATTCATTTTTAAGGCAAAATAATAAAATTTTTCCTTTTGATCTCAATATATCCCGCACGAATTCATTTCCTACTTTTACACCTTTCACAAGAAAATTTTCAATTCCAGCAATTCAAAGATATCTTAAAACAAAATTAATAACATTTTCCATAAAAATTCATCTCGGTAATTGTAACATTTCCGCTTTCTTCCAGTCACGTGCCGTATGATAGCTGCCATTGTGCATCGCGGATGTGAAAGGTAAGATTTTATTTCTTCACACATTCACCACCGAGGACGTTGAAGGTCTCGGACATAATGCCGTTACACATTATGCCATTCGCAACAGAAAAGTATAATACACAATTTGCTACAGATTATGTGGCACGAAATTTTATTAAAATTCGTTATGCGACACGTAAGTCATTATTCAACACTTGCACGCGTATAATTTTAATTTTTTATAAAACAAAAAGATTACGGATGATGGTAATAATCATGAAATGGGCAATTATCTACCAATTAGTTAATAAATTTATCTGTGATTAAGTCGTTGGAAAGTCGTTAATTATTTCATTTTTTAATGGGGAGGAAGGCCAACTTAGAGAATTCAATGATAATTTTTATTTAAGTAATTGATACCACGTGATATTCAATTTTGTAGTTCAAGTTGATTATAGTAATGCAACAAAATTTTGGTATTTTTTTATCCTCTTCTTTTCTTCCTTTTTTCTCTTTTTTCTTCTGTTTCTCCTGTCTTATTTTCTTCCTTTATATATTTTTTTCTACCTGCCTTTATTCCTTCCTTCCTTTCTACTTTCCTTCCTTCCTTCCTTTCTTCCTTCCTTCCTTCCTATCTTCCTTCCTTCCTTCCTTCCCTTCTTCCTTCCTTTCTTCCTCCCTCCCTTCCTTCCTTCCTTCCTTCCTTCCTACCACCTTCCTTCCTTCCTTCCTTTCTTCCTTCCTTTCTTCCTTCCTTCCTTCCTTCCGCCCTTCCTTCCTTCCTACCTTTCTTCCTTTCTTTCTACCTTCCTGCCTGCTTTCCTTTCTACCTTCCTAACTTCCTTCCTTCTTTCCCTACTTTCTTCTTTACCTTTTTTTTACCTTTCTTTCTTTTTAGATTCCTCCTGTCTCCTTCTTCTTCAATGTCACTGCTTTAAAGGCAGCGTCTAAATTGCCTTTAATTTACAAAAACCCATTGCCTTTTAAATGCAATAAGTTCGCGACACCAATTTATTTTTTTTAATTTTAGGAATGTTTAATACCGTCTGATACAAGCAACTGTTAAACAACAACTACAAGTCCAAAATGGCTGAAAACAGTTGACAGCATACATTGCGTGTCAAAACTTTTCAGACCTCCCTCGTATATTTATTTCCCTAGTTATCTATCGTTTTATGTCAATTTACGGGCCACCATATATATAATGTTACCACGAAAAAATATATAAATTAAAATGTAAGCAATTGTTAAACATCAACTACTATAGCTGAAAACAGTTAACAACATTCATTGCGTCTCAAAACTTTCCAGACCTCCCTCGTATATTAATTTCCCTACTTATCTATCGTTTTACGTCAATTTATGGGCCACCATATATAAAACGTTACCACGACAAAATATATAAATTAAAATGTCCTTATATATCATGATTATAAGATAAGCTTGTATTTTTTGTTTTCAGGTTAAGTGCATTTAATCCTCCGTGCATATTATTACAGTTTCCAGCAACTTTATCATTAACAAAACAACTGTAAGTTATTGTTGATGTTGGAACGTAATGCGGGAATAATAATTAATATCTTATGGCGTACGCGAGAATACAGTTAGAAAAGTAAATGAAGCCAAATAACCGCGTATAAAAATTCATTAATTCGCTATGAGAAGAAAAAGGCAACTTGATCAAAATAATGAGGAATTTGTAAATTGTGACGAAATAACTGTTAAATTTAAATTACGTGTAAGTTGTATGGATGATGGGAGCGTATATCCTACTAAAACTAAATTATTAATGGTTAAGCTCTCTTAATCGTAGTATGTCCATGGGCGTCGGCGGGGTAGGGCAAGGCGACGCTTGCTCTCTTCTGAAAATTAGCACATGGCACATAAACTGGTAAAAGTCTACAAAATTTATACTAATTTTGAGTTTTGTTGTCCTCCTGCATAAAGGTCGACCTATGATCTTGTCCCCCCTCTACATTAAAATCTGTCGACGCTCATGAATATTTTCTAGTGGATTTGTGTAAGTTCTTTTACGAGTTCCAAGAATTTTGCGTTTGTTGCTAAAATTTTAGAATTATATGTGATTATAAAGAGGTGTTTTTGTAATTTTTTGTAGCCTATTCCTATGCGGGGATTATTTAAACTCTCCCTGTATTTTCCTGTTGTTACCAGAACTCGGTAAGCTGCCTGGTCTAAGAGCCATATTTTTTGTGTCATTTTATTAAATATGGGTTTTTTAGTCATACCCTTACCACGCTGATCTAGTGAGGGTTGATAGGGTGTGAGAATTTTATTTTCTCAACTCCGTGTTAAAACGGTTTTACCGCTGTGATTTAATCGCCAGAGCCTTATTGTCATAAGTTTTCTAGTTAAGCTACGATCTTTCTTTTTAGCTTTAAGTTGTCCATTTCTGGGTGTAGGTCCTATTTTTACTAATTTTTAAGGTCCTTTCTATGTTTTTATTTTTTATCTTTTTCTTGAGGTTTTTATTATGATTTTGTAAACCCAAAGATCCATGGATCCAAAAAGAACCAGCGTGTCAATTTTGTCCAAACTATTTTTAAAATGTTCACAAATTAAAGCTCAAAAATATATGAAAATCGCAATAATTTCCAATGTTTCATAACCTCAAAAAATTAATTTGATCAATCGGTTTTTAATATTTTGTGCGATTTTTTGTTAAAACTGGATTTAAAAAGGAACCAGCGTGTTAATTTTGTCCAAATTATTTCTAAAATGTTCACAATTTAAAGCTCAAAAACATATCAAAATTTCAATAATTTTTAATGTTTCATAACCTCAAAAAATTCATTTTTTAATCGGTTTTTAAAATTTTGTGCGATTTTTGTTAAAAAATTATTTAAAAAAGAACCAGCGTGTTAATTTTGTCCAAATTATTTTAAAAACATTCACAATTTGAAGCCCAAAAACATATAAATAACGCAATAATTTCCAATGTTTAATAACCTCAAAAAATTAATTTGATTAATTGGTTTTTAAAATTTTGTGCGATTTTTGTTAAAACTTGATTTAAAAAGGAACCAGCGTGTTAATTTCGTCCAAAAAATTTCCAAAATGTTTACATTTAAAGCCCAGAAACCTATTTAAAGGGCAATAATTTCCAATGTTTCATAACCTCAAAAAAATAATTTTTTCAATCGGTTTTCACAATTTTGAGTGATTTTTGTTAAAAATTGATTTAAAAATGAACCAGCGTGTTAATTTTGTCGAAATTATTTCTAAAATGTTCACAATTTAAAGCTAAAAAACATATCAAAATCGCAATAATTTTCAATGTTTTTTAACCTCAAAAAATTTATTTTTTAATCGGTTTTTAAAATTTTGTGTGATTTTTGTTAAAAAATGATTCACAAAAGAACTAACGTGTTAATATTATCCAAATTATTCATGATTTAAAGACTAAAAACATATTGTAATCGCAATAATTTCAAATGTTTCATAACCTCAAAAAATTAATTTTTTCAATCGGATTTTAAAATTTTGTGCGATATTTGAAAAAAAAAAATATTCAAAAAAGAACCAGTGTGTCAATTTTGTCCAAACTATTTTTAATATTTTTACAAATTAAAGCTCAAAAATATATGAAAATCGCAATAATTTCTAATGTTTCATAACCTAAAAAATTAATTTGATCAATTGGTTTTTAAAGTTTTGTGCAATTTTTGTAAAGAATTGATTTAAAAAAGAACCAGCGTGTTAATTTTGTCCAAATTATTCTTAAAATGTTCACAATTTAAAACTCGAAAACATATTAAAATCGCAATAATTCACAATGTTTCATAACCTCAAAAAAAAAAAAAAATTTAATTGGTTTTTAAAATTTTGTGCGATTTTTGTTAAAAATTGATTTAAAATGGAACCAACATCTTAATTTTGTCCAAATTATTTTTAAAATATTCACAATTTAAAGCTAAAAAAACATTTCGTAATCGAAATAATTTCCAATGTTTTATAACCTCAAAAAATTAGTTTTTTAATCGGTTTTTAAAGTTTTGTGTGATTTTTGTTAAAAAAAAACATCGTGCCAATTTGGTACAAATAATTTCTAAAATGTTCACAATTTAAAGCCCAAAAACATATTAAAATCGCAATAATTTCCAATGTTTTATAACCTTAAAAAATTAATTATTTTTAATGGTTTTTAAAATTTTGAGAGATTTTTTAAAAATTGATTTAAAAAGGAACCAGCGTGCCAATTTGGTACAAATCATTTTTAACTGTTTACAATTTAAAGCCCAAAAACATATTAAAATCGCAATAATTTCCAATGTTTTATAACCTTAAAAAATTAATTTTTTCAATCGGTTTTTAAAATTTTGTGCGATCGATTTTTGAAGAAAAAAATTGATTCAGAAAAGAACCAGCGTGTCAATTTTGTCCAAATTATTCCTAAAATGTTCACAATTTAAAACTCAAAAACATATTAAAATCGCAATAATTTCCAATGTTTCATAACCTCAAAAAATTAATTTTTGAATTGGTTTTTAAAATTTTGTGCGATTTTTGTTAAAAATTGATTCAAAAAAGAACCAGCGCGTCAATTTTATCCCAATTATTTCTATAATGTTCATGATTTAATGCCCAAAAACATATTTAAATCGCAATAATTTGCAATGTTTCATAACCTCAAAAAATTAATTTGATCAATCGTTTTTTAAAAGTTTTGTGCAATTTTTGTTAAAAATTGATTCACAAAGAACCATCGTGATAATTTTGTCCAAAGTATTCCTAAAATGTTCACAATTTAAAGCTCAAAAACATATTAAAATCACAATAATTTCCAATCTTTCATAACCTCAAAAAATTAATTTTTTAATCGATTTTTAAAATTTTGTGCCATTTTTGTCAAAAACTGATTAAGAAAAGAATCAGCGTGTCAATTTTGTTCAAATTGTTCCAAAAATGTTCACAATTTGCTTTTTTAACACACCCTATATACATTAAATTCTTACTGTTGTCCACGCCAACTTAATCTTATACTAATTAACTTTTATGCCTTACTTCTAATTAAGCCTAATGAAATATGTGTGTATTTAGGTTACACGACCATTAAATATATTTAATACATATAATTTTTTTACCGCACAATAAATTCAGTTAATTCTATTGCCGCTAAAGATTTTTTTTCATATCCTTTATCATCGTACAATAGTTGATTTGATTGATGATCAGTACAGATACACATCTCGGGTTTTTTTCAATTGCGTTTAATTAATTTGTACAATTGTATCGCAGCTTCCTGGATCATTTTCAGTTTTACAATTCTTATTACGACGTGAGTGTATAGAATTATAGATTATAGAATGTTCAGAATGACTTTTCCTGTATAATGAGCATGAGAATGAATGGGAACAAGCCTATTATTAGCTTTAGTAAAGTCTTTAATTGATTTAAAAGGAAAGACAATAATTTTGTGCATGCTGTAATTATCTTTAACGCTTACGATTTACACTTTTTATTTACGAAGTAAATGAAAGTATAGTAATCGCAAACATTTTCGAAATCGAGATTTTTCCCGAAATATCCGTTTTCGACGTTTTCTCATTCAAAAAAAGTGTTTTCAAAGTGCTGCCTGTCTGTCTGTGTGTCTGTGCGCTCTTTCTACAGTTTAGACGGCTAAAGTAATCGGCGTGAAAATTCATATTTAAGCTTTTGTCACAATTTGGTAGGTCCCAGTGACTTTTGGCTAAAATTCACCAACCGTAAGTGGTGGATTATTGGTTAGGATTCTCGTTTTTTGCAAATATTTCAAAAACTATCAAGTTAATGGAAAAAACATAGGAGCACAAAAGAATTCTCATTTTAATTGCAAATTTACATTTTACGTATAAAAATACATAACTTTTTCGTAAAACATTTATTTGTTATAATCGTAGGTGGCGCTGCAGCAAAAATTAAGGCAACATTTGATTTTCCTGCGATTACAGCGCTATCTGCGATGATAACGAAAATGTGTTTCTCGCAAAATAGTTGCATTATCCAGGTTTGATCAGTTTTGAAATTTAAAGTTTCTTATCTTGAGGTGTGGCGAGGGACAACTTTAAATTTTTAGGAGCAACTCTCAATTTTTATTGCAGATTTGAATTGTGCGGAAAAAATTACTAAATTTTACAAAAATTACTTTTACGGTATCATCGTTGGTAACGCTATAATCGCCAAAAACAAATATTGCCATAATTTTTCCTGCAATTACAACGCCACCTACGATTATTGCAATAACTCTTTCAAGTAAAAGTTGTGCAGTTTTATCTGTAAAATTTAAATTTGCAAGAAAAAAGTGGGGTTTAAGATTTCAAAGTTGACACGATTGACATGATTAATCCGATTACCAGCAATAAAATATAAAATGTTGTTTGGGCTGCCTACCTACGCGGTCACGTGGTTATTAATCAGTCTCGATGTATTTGTAGTTACTGAGCCACGACTTGCCACTTTTATACTATTGTGGCTGTTTGCTTTTTTATAATTGTAGGGGGCGCTAAATTTATGTCGTCAGTACCCCCTCCACGCCGTTATTACAACCCTTTTAAAATGGGTTTGTGAATACGACTACAATAGAATTCCTCATTGCATGCATAAAAAAATACAGTTCATTACTGTGGTTGTTGAAAGCAAATTCAAATTACACATTTTAATTAAAGGCAATTACTCGATTACTTCCGAGCGTTTAAAACTAGTTTAATGGGTCGACGCACATGTTTCCATTCGACTTTTTTTATTTTTCCACATACATCGCTCTCGCATTGAAATCATCAAATCAAACGTCCGTCCTGAACATACAACAATGAATGGTTTTCTCTCATTTGATTGACATCAAACAAGACATGCATGTCGTTCGGATGTCATGTGGGTTGCGTTTATTCTTTTATGTAAACCGAAACGCGAGGACGGACCTTCATGCTGCCCGATCATATCGTTGTTATGATTATGTTTTTTTTTATTATAAAAATCATGGCATGTTTGATGTGAAGGATTTATTTGAAATTAATTTGGGAAATTATTGTTGCCTAATAGGGAATTAATATCATCATCATTGGAATTTTGTAACGAAATTGATATACAATTTGTTTGATTCGTTTTTAATTTTGCTATAAAAATATTCAGATTTAAAGAAATTGCCAAAACATGTCAATTTTAGTTTTTCAAGGTTGACAATACTTAATTGTGGTTTAAATCTTGTCCCTTCATACATGTAGCACCCATAGGACCCTTTTAAAAATTTTAAAACGCAAGGCGGCACATCAAATTAACGGTACAGCTTGCCAAGTCTACCGTGGCATGTGACTGATTGATCCGCACTAGTGATTTTAAGTCACCCTATGATCAACTAGATCAGTGGTTCTTAACCTTTTATTAGTCGCGGCCCCCTTAAAATCCTAAAATATTTTCGCGGCCAGTACCCTCATCCCCACCATTAGGTAACTCGTAATTACTCGTACAAAAAAA
>JARJDX010085418.1:0-18991 GCA_030264735.1 Gymnusa sp. GC000175
TGTCTGTGTGTCTGTCTGTGTGTCTGTCTATGTGTCTGTGTCCTCTCTACAGCCCAGACCGATAAACTGATCGTCCTGAAAATTCATATTTAAGCTTTTAATAAAAATTGGGAGGTCCCAGTGACTTTTGGCTGTAATCCAAAAATAGGAAGTGGTAGTTTATTGGTGATGTTTTTAGGTTTTTTGCAAATATTTCAAAATCTATTGAGTTCATGAAAAAAATATAAGATTACAAAAGTGTGTAAAAATAAATTTTACACAAATTTTGTTTCATCATTTTTTCAGTTAACCCAAAAAACATCTCAAATTAGTAAATGAAAGTCGTGTGGTGACCACACCTCCATTTTTTTTTTCGATCTCGTAGATTGAAACTGGGAAGTTATATAACCTATTTCCCATTTAATCGTTGTTCTCAAATCGCTCGCCTCAATTTGCTTCTTTGAGGGATCCAAACATATGGAAATCGCATGACAATAAGTCTGGCCTGTAAGGTCACACAAAATCTCTTTTTTTTAATCCAGAAGGCTGTATTTATGGTCTGACATTCATGTGGGAACCCCTCCAGTCCTAAAAAACCAACGCTTTTCCCTAAAACAATCGAGTTTTGGCTTTTAGTGGGTTTTCTTCGCCTTTTCTCCTCCATTCCATATTTGCACGCTTTGATTTGGAGGTGTAATGGTACACCCAGGGCTTTCACAGATAGATTGGTGACTAACTAATCGGAAGCCACCAAATATTTTAAGTCGTACTGCACTGCTTTTTTGACGCAATATTTAAGTCTTTTTCATTTTTAGTACATAAAGTATGAATATATAAAATTATAAATAGAAATGATTAATTGTGGGTATTTTGTCGTCCGGGTTTACAACATCTTTGTTTAAGAAATAATTAACTACAAAAAATGTGTTAAAAGAATACATTTCGTACTTTTTTATAGAAGAAGGATGGAAATTACTAATTTGCTCAAGAAAATAAAATAAAACAAATATACATGACAGTACAGTAATGGTGGACGCACGCATACACTTACACAGACGCACACTAGGATGCCACCCCAGCTACGATGATACTTGGCCCGGAGACTGCTGATGCGTCAGATTTTGCTATTGCCCGTGACTGGTGACATTTTCGATATAGATTTCCGGCTCCACTTGATGACACCGGCATCATTAACTTCCTTATGAGTGCTACTTCGTACCTGGAGATGTTGATAGCATGTAGCTATCAAGTAGTTGATAGCATGTAGCATGTAAAATCACTTTTTAACGTAAAACCTCGCTATTCGTACACAATTTGTTCTAGCAGGCAGTTCGAATGGTGATTTGTACTAAGGGCGAATCAATAGCGACACTATTATTATAAAAAAAATAGTACATAGGGTAGTGAGTACATACAAGACTGAACACGTGTTGAAGTAAACAGACTACGCTGCCAGCACAGCGAGGAGCGGGGAGTGGCCGGTGCGGTGCAAAGTTGCGCTAATGGCGCATGCGTGCCCGCAGTCCGAATCGCGAAAAATCGTACGAATGGCGATTTAAATTTTCCTTGAAAAAGTTGTACGAATAATAAGTTTTACGAGTAGAGGGGCGGACGAATAGCGGGGTTCCACTGTACATACAAATCAGCTGGGCCAGTCCGCCGCCAGGCTGGACACGTGTTTGGTACATCTTTATTGGGATATTGACTGTCGGGCTTTTGATCCGGACTCGTAGCAATACGCGTCTATAGAGGCAAAAGAAGAAAAAGGACTGGATACACCAAACACCACGTGGTTCAAGTTTACCATGTCAATGAATCTTTGTAAGGTTGCTCCTGAATTTTTCACGCCAAACGGCAATATGTTAAAATGAAATAGCCCATGTTCTGGAACAGTAAAAGCAGTCTTTGCATCTGGCCAAGACATTGGCATTTATCTAAAATGATTGCAACGTGAGGTAACAGAAAAGCATCACGCGTAGTTAATTGATTTTCTTTCCAAAAATCAATGCAAAACCTAAACTCTCCATTTTTCTTACGAACCATATAAATATATAAATAAAAATGATAAAGTCACATTACATTAATAAAATTTTTATTTAACAAAAATTTTATTTATTTATAAAGTTTATTTTTTACAGGAATTTGTAGGTGATTTAGCAAAAGCCACAACTGAATCTCAAAATGAAGATTTTATTTTGGAATGTATTGGTGTCCTAGCAAATCTGCATCTTCCTGATTTGGATTGGGCTGAAATATTTAAACATTTTAACATGGTTACATGGGTTAAAAATATTTTAAAATCAAATAATGCTGAACCTGATTTAATTTTAGAGGTATTTATCTAAAGCAGTGATTCCAAAACTGTGGCCATAGCTGTCCCTATAATAATTTTAAAAATATGGTCATTGTTGATCAAAAATATTGGGCTTCTCTATAATATTTCCTATACTTCAACACCGATATAACAAATACATTAAAACAGAGGCATAGTTAGTAATACTATGTCTAGTATATTCAGTCTATTGTTTTTTAATAAATCGTACTATAACACAGTTATTCCAAAAACTTTGGTCCATAAATCCATGGCGGCCACTATAATAATTTCAAAAATATGGTCATTGTTGATCAATAATATTGGGCTTCTTTATAATATTTCCTTTACTTCAAGGGTCCTATGGTTTGCAAAAGGGTCCTATGGTTTGAAAATCGATTTAATTGTATTTTTAAATCTTTGGTCTTTTTAAATGTTCTTCAATTATTTTACATTAAAACGGAGGCATAGTTAGTAATACTATGTCTAGTATATACAGTCTAATGTTTTTACGTTGTTTTTAAATAAATCATACTACAACAGCTTTCTATCGGCGTTTAATTCATTATTCTGCGATTATTACTTTAGGAGATGTTAGCACTCAAAATTGACACTTATTGGTGACATAGTTTTTCACCCCCCATATACCGCTGGTAAAGTCGTAGTTTTACGTCAAATTGATAATTCCTAAAACATAGATTTATATTTATTTGAATTATTTTAATTTTTCATAGGTGATAATAATGTTGGGAACAGCAGTACATGATGAAGGTTGTTCTGTGCTACTGTGCACCCAAGATATTATATCCTGCCTTATAGATCTTTTGAAAACACATCAAGAAGATGATGAGATAGTTTTACAAATAATTTATGTATTTATGATAATACTTTCCCATTCTGAAAGTATAAATTACGTAGTTAATGATACTGAAGCTCCTGCATATTTAATTGACCTACTTCAGGATAACAATAAGGCCATTCGAAAAACTTGTAATACTTGCTTAGATATAATAGCAGAGCATGATCCTGCTTGGGGAGATCGTATTAAAATAGAACGATTTAGAAATCACAATGCACAGTGGTTACAAATGGTTGATTCACAGCAACTTGAGCCGGAAGATGAAGAGGAAGATACGGAATTGCCGCCTTATCTTAATACACAGTATTTGAGTACTTCGGTAGTTCCACCTTTAATAGGTAATGTTTTTTTTTTATGGTTATAAATCGGATTTCCAAAAAATATTTTATTTTAGACAATAATATTCAGGAATCTGAGATGATTTCCAATAAAGAATTGGAGCATGATTACTTTGATAGACCTGAAAGCAAGTAAGTAAAATATAATTTATTATATTATAAAAATACAGGTAGATAAATTTGGTAACAAACATTATTCCGAAATGGTGGTTTGTTGTTTGTTCACCAAGAGACAACTTATTGACTGCGCTCTTGAGCAACGATTACAAACCCGCACTGTCTCTCAACGACGAACCCTTAATTTTAAAAATATTTCATTTACTTTTTTTTTACTCGTTATCTTGGTACAAGAAGCAAAGCATCCCGCTTGCCGTACATTTTCTAACATTTGAAAATATTTCCCACAACCTATCGACACATTACAGTGGCGTTTCTTTACACTGCAAACTTCCCATTTGGATCTGTGATTCACATCGAAACAGATTCTGAATCTAAGTTCTTCCTAGGACGTCGGCGTTGTCTTGGGATCACAGGAACCTCTTTCTTCTGAAGATATCCATTGTACAGCACCAGTTCACTGGAATGGAAACAAACAACAAGACATCTGGGTTTGAAATGGGAGAAATTATCATAATTAGTCGATTATGATGTTATTGCTCAATTGGTGGACCTTAACCAAAACTAGGTCTTTCTCTTTATACCTATTTTGTGGACGTCTTTTTATATCAGCGTTACACTTCCTTATTACTTCTTTAAATTCGTGTACATTCCTCAGTTCCTTCATTACTTCCAACATCTTTTTAAAATAAGGAGTAATTACTCATAAAAGGTTTTTCAATAGGGACATAACAATTTTGTATTTAAATAAAACACAGAATAATTGAGATATCAAGCTGAAGTTTATTTTAGATGCAATTTACTTGTTACATTTAAAAATGGAAATCGATCTCGTTCATATGACACCGGGAGCACGTTTGTAGTGATCGATTCTTTGGAGCCAATTACTCTTTCACACATATCGGCCGGAATGTTGGCAATTTCGCGATCGATATCCCTGAGCTCCTCTAACGTTATTGGCTGGTTGGCATAAACCAACGACTTAACGTAACTCCATAAGAAGAAATCCAACGGTGGTAAATCGCATTCGACCGGACTATTTCGTGAGATTACACGATTGCCGAACTTCCTTTTCAATAGATCAATTGTTTGATCATTGTTGTCCACTATGGCATGCATAGCCTGCCTTATGAGACGATTATTACTATCGAAAATTGGAGTAAACGCTCTTACCGGTAGCGACCACCGACTCAGAATTTCGGTGGTTATTTCCAAACGTTGCTTGTTCGTGAACTTCACCATGATAAAAATGTAAACATTGACTAAAGTTTTCACATTGACAGATCATAAAAAAAGTTAGATTGCGTTCGTATTATTGTACAAAATTGTTATGTCCCTATTGAAAAAACCGTTACAAAATTTTTCTTCTAGATGATCACTCTTAAATCATTAGATACATCATCTGCCGTTTTTTGTTCCATAGCAAATGTGAGGAAAGCCGGAGTATGATTACATCGTGCCGTATTCATCGAAAATCTGATTCAAGGCTGCTTTTCCTCCTCGAAGTATTATTTCCTTGCTTCAAGATTACTAATTAAGTTTTTAGATCTCTATTCTATTGTTCGACGGGGTTTGCCTTCGGATGATTATATGGAATAATAGATCGTTCGATTCACAATATAATACGTTTGCTGCATACCGTCGCTTATGAATTGAACACCGTTATCTGAGATATTTTACCTTGGAACTCCGAACCTCAAAAATATCTCATTAATCGTCATACGTGCCCATGCATCATCTGTAGCTGTCTTTATTGGAAATAACTCTAACCACCTAGTGGAAGTAGTGCCTTTAATGACTAATGTAGCCATCCCCATCAATAGTAATGGTCCAAATACATCCACTGCGATTACTTCAAACTTCAAAATTACTTGAAAATTTAGAATTTAGACTTTCGCGACTGAGGTAGATGTAAGTTTTCTTACTTTCGGGTCATCGGACTTTTCCGCCTTGAGAATGCTCCCTGCAATGGCGAGCGAAACGTTGGCAACAACCAATAAAAATACACGACTTATACTTGAACATTGATTCAAAAGAGATGTCTTTTGCAGCCCTCCTGACTTAAGATTATGTGCTTTACATAATTTCATACATATTTGCGCATACTAGGCCAATAGTATATGATGGAGATTTTACTTAAAGTTCGCTCCACACCATAATTCAGATTTTTTAGAATTATGTTATACCTCGAGTATCCTTTTTTCCCCACTTTCGGACAGAAGAACCCGTTTGACATGACGTATCCTCTGATGGTCCAGTTCATCACGTCCCAATGATTTGGGTGTCTCAAAACAATCGATTTTTTTCTTTAATTTTGGATCTGCTAATTGCTCCTCACGGATTTCTTTGAAACTGCGGGTATGAATATTTATTAATGCACCGAAAGCAGAGTTTTCGGATTTTTTAACCACTAACGAGCCTCGTCAGAAATAACCCGGGCACGTAAAAATTTTTTTAAGTTAAAAGGCTGATATATAAAAGCCCATCGAGCCAAGCGACTTGAAGAAGATTTAAGACTCATTAATCATTCTAAAAAATGTTAATCGGTTACTAGGGCGTAGTGCTTCAACTTATTTCGGTGGGAATTATTAGTCGACTTCTACTGGATTTACGTTAACTCCTCTCACCTTGCATTTATACTGCATCCAATCCAAAGTCACTAGCAATGACTAGTTTTTGAACGTGGTAGGAACCATTTTCTCATTAAACATCTACGCGGTTTAACAAAACTTCTTTATTTTCAAATATATGGTCTTCTAAGTGATCGCTGTTTCTGCATAGCATTGTCCAGTTATTCCTTTGATTTCAATATATAAAAGCGGTCCGTTCTGATGATTCTAGACCAATACCTTGAAATCCGTAGCATAAAACCCAACAGAGGAAACACTAGCGTCATTTGGTAGCCCTTGTTTATTTTTTTTACACTTCTCACTTGTAAATCAGATAAAACCATAGAAGTGGTAGTGGTAGTTGATCGTTTCTAGGTTTGTACCCCAAATTTTACATTTAGTATTGCCCTTCTGTTCCTTTTCCTTATTTTATGGCCGTAATTACGACCAGTGGCGCACCCAGGTTTTAAGCTTGGGGGGGGCAATGACTGGGAATCCCCGATTTCCGAGACGAAAGAATTTAAAATTTAGTGCGTTTGGTAACTGTTCTCATGTTAGAGTTGGGAAACTCTGTATATAGTCAATATAGTGCCAAACCCCGACGACCCAAATTATAACACGAAACGACCCGGCATGTTTAATTTTTAATACATTTTTTTTTATTTTCATATGAATTAGTTTAGGTAAAAAAATTATAAAAACCATACTTTTTTAAGCCTGGGGGGGTCGCCCCCCCCCTGGGTGCGCCACTGATTACGACAATATCCGCAACTACTTTTACGTTCCACGTTTTCAGATCTAACTCGGACTTGAGCTCACAAATTAACTCTTCAACGCGCCGAACTCTCCCCTCTAATACTGGCGGCGTTTTGCTACGCTACACCATTTAATTTTAACTTTATTAAAATGTTATTCCGTTATTGATTTTTTTTTTAATAAAATTTATTCATGTGCATTCATTTAAAATGAAAAATGACAGAACTACTACTAAACATTTTTGCACTCAAAATATTTAATTTTACTTGGCAATAAACCAATATTTATGTGTGAAGCCAAGCGCCTCCATCTGGCGGTCAATTTGGTACCAAGTGCAAAGGCGGGCAACAAGTCTCAAATTTAAATGGTCTCAAATGGCTTTTTTACCTCTAATCTGTTTTGTAACGTTTCACCAAATTGTCCGCCAGATGATGAGAGTTTGGCTTGATTCGCTAATTATTGACTTTAGGTTTGATTTTTAGCATTCTTCAAGACTTTGAAATGGAATCAATGTAACAATTTTAGAAATTACCAAACTTCTAGTCTCTTATATAAAGTCGTATAACGTAGCAAAGCTTTTGAATTAAGATTTTGTAGTTGCATCTTGGCAATATTTTAGGACAGTTGTACAAAGTAATGGCCAGCACCACGTACGGCGAATTAATTTTTACGACTAACTAATCAAAGAGCCAGAAGCACTGTGATTTGTAACACGCTTCTGATTGGTTAGACATATGAATCACCTAGTCGAAGAGACAACTATGAATTCTTCTTAAAATCACAAAGACTTTAAGTAAAAATGTTTAAAGAAAAAAGTCCTATTTATGACTAATTTTATATGTATTTCTGGTAACTATATTCTCTTTCAGAATTCAGATTACCAAATCAGGTGACATAATCATAATATTATTAGCTGTCTGTAAACCAAATTGAAAGAGTCAAGTTTTATAGTTCGGATCAGTATATTAGTGTCAACGTTAATTGAGTTTATTTTTTTCATTGTATTTTTAACTGTTTTTTTAAGTGTTGTGTGTAAAGGATGTAACAGAAAATTTATCTCATAGAAGTAATACTTCGCCACCAGTATAAGCGATGGGCTACCTAGAGGAGAACATGCTTATACGAATCTCGCGCCAAATCCAAAAATAATGTCTTTGCAAATAATTCTTCAGAATTTTGAAAAGAAGTATAGTAACGTAAATTTTTATGTGTATAATTTACACAGTTTATTAAACTTGTAAAAACTATTTGTAGAATTGCAAGGCAATCTACATCTTGCTTTACTTTTTTACTGGATGGACCAATCGTCAGAGTGGGTATTATTAAGTCAATAACTATATTTATTTCTTTCTTGTAAAGAGAACTATAATAATTGATGCAAAAAATATTATTTATTAGAATTAAGCTATGTGAAACATTCCTTTTATACAAATATTTTTTTTCTAGTCTTATGTGTTCTAGATATTATAAGATCTCACAAATTTAACATAAGTAAATATGTAATTTATTTATTTAATCTGTTGCACTGCTTAAATATATTTTTAGGTTCAATATTTGTAATAATACTCTTAGTAGATTTGTATAACACAGTAACAATAAACACAGGTAAAACGCTTTTCATTCTCATTATTCAAACTGTAATATTTCTGAATATATGCAGTAAACTAAAAGAATATACATGAAGTAATGGATCTTTTGGTTCATTTTATAAGTTCCCATCATGGTACATGTATACCCCTGAATGGTGGATCACTTAGCTCACGGGTGGATAAAGAACGCAGCACTAGTAACTTCGACAACTCAAACGAATATTGCGGTCCTTGCTTACAGTTCCTGGCTGAGAGTTGTTTCAATTTGCACGACTGTCCTGTTCGGAACCTGGTGGGTTGGTTGAAGTTTTTGGCGCTAAGCACGCCTTAAGTGGTCGTAATCACTGCTTGCTTCACCATCTTGCTCATGAATGGGGTGCGATTAATTAACGATCGTTGGGCACATGTAAAAGTTCACTTCGATGGCAGATCGTGCAAGTTAGGGTATTTTTTCACGTGATTTTTAAAATGTCTCCTTTTAGGCTGAAATTTGGTATTCGTCTATGTACTAGGCGCAACGGGCTTTACGGTACAAGCCGTTTTTAAAAATTTCCAGCGCTTTCCCGCAATGGAAATTTGCTCTCCCAAAGTTAGATATTTTTTGAAACTGAGGGGTGGGGTTACTTTACAAAAGGACGCTGAATACGATATAAAAACCGTTTTTCAAAATTTTGACTTCGACTTTTTTGTGCTTTTTTTTCGATTTTCGTCATCTCTCCGATTAAGCTAAAACTTGGTATTATCTTCTATGGGCTTCAAGGGGGTTAAAACAGTTTTTCAAAATCTTATGGTTTTCTTAAAAAACAAGATTCAAATATGCATTTTGGTGAATGCGTGACTTTTAAAATGCGATTGGGCTGAAATTTAGTATTCTTAAGCTAGGTTCATGCACCGGCGATTTGCGAAAAGCGATTATCGCAAAATCCTGCGATATTATTACCAGCTAGTTCATACAGTAGCGATTTTAATTGCAAAATATAGTAACTTTTAAAGGGAATTTTGTTAGATTCTATTTTTATCTGGAAGTAAGAGAAACAGGGATAAAAAACCAGAGCCTCTATTGAGTTTACATGTGTCTAATTGCTTTTCCTAATATTTTTAGTGTTCTTCAGTGTTTTTTTTTAATTTTTTGTTGTTTTGTTTGTTGTTATTTTGTATGTTATTATTTATTTATTTTACTTAAAATGAATTGTTTACAAAGCATATGATAAAAGCAACCAACGTGTCAACAAGAGAAATAAAGAGAGTGGTTGTGAGTGGTCAATGGTTGGTGTTTACAAATATTTACGCATGTGCAGTACAAAATATGACCGGCGGAATCGCAGAAACTTGAAATCATTTCAAGCTCTGCGATAATCGCAAGATCTTGCAGTGTTAAGTTGCCACCTAAACTGCGTTTAAAATCAACCAATCAGAACAAAAATCGCTTTCCGCAAATGCTTTGAGGGGGGTACAAGCCGTTTCTCCGTAATAAAAATTTGTACCCAAAAAACTCCTCGTCTCCACATGTTCATAATTTTGAACGTTTATGCCGAAAGCAAAATCCTTCGTGTCCCAGATTCGCTTTAAGATAACTTTACTCCTCGCCACGGCCAATGCGGTAAAGGATCTTGGATGCGATTCATTCGTAGACCGTGCTTTCTGTTGTTGCCGGTGTTGTCGTGTCTTTTCTCTCTACCCACGCTGAGTTACTGGTAGGGTAAAAACTGCTGCGGACCGGTGTTAAAAGGTAGGGAGAAATTCTCTCCAGAGTCGTTTGCTACTCGCACACAAATTTTGACTCTGCGTATTAAACGCGACCTCAGAGCAAAATGCAAGCGAACAGGGAAATGCTCAGGTGTTCGGGATGATTCGTTAGCTAAAGGTTTGGTTACAAATTCAAGTCCTCAAATGCGCCATTTACCCATAAAAGGTGCCAAGCTTGTAGTGACCTTCGCCGTCTGGGGGAGGATCACGATTCAGAGTCGGGTTGCTTGAGAGTGCAGCGTTAAATGGATGGTTAACTTTATCTTAGGCTAAATATTGCCTTGAGACCGATACCAAACAAGTACCGCGAGGAGAACTTGAAGAGATGAGTTCAATAGTACGTCAGTATGTGAAACTGCTTAAGAGTAAATCTGAGAAATCCGAAGTTCTAACGGGACGACTCATCTCGTCTTGAGCCGCGCGTGTACCAGTCGATCTACAGGACGGACGTCACTTCATTGGCTTATCGCGTCGTCACGAATGCGTGCGTTTCTTTCCCTGCGACATCGTGACCCATCGGTATGTCTTGTGCATCGACTCTAAGCCCACCCGTCTTCTGGAGAGGGTGTTTTTGGACAGACTACGTTATTTGAACGATACATTTAAAGCACTGACCAAGGAGTCAATTATGTGTGCGCGGCTTTGGTGCCAAGAATGAGCGAAGGTACATGTTATTTCGCACCCAACGTGTTCTTGTTGCGAGAAGAGACGCTTCCAAAACAAACAGGATGAAGTCAGGGGAAACCTCAATGGAGACGCATAACGCAAATCGATTATCGGTACTAGGTATTGAGGCAAAAGACTTAATTGAGGCTGGTATCTGGTCCCCTCCATGTCAACCTTTAATGTGGTAAGCAAGGACGCTGGCCTGCATTCTTAAAACCATAAAATCGGATTATAATCAGAGTTCCAAGTGAGCCACTATTGGTAAGTAGAATTACCTCTAGGCGAGAGCTGATGATGAAGTACGCCTCAAACATTGTCGCATTGAATCTGGTTTCAATTCCGGAACCCGGCAGTGGAACCGTTAATAATTTGGGCCCTAGGAATAATGATCGTCCGGGTAACTCAAAAAGATGGTGACGCCGTAGGGAGATTTCTGTATGATCGTTCGAGTTCTATCGAATCCTCTAGCAGGGAGATATGATTTGGAACGCGACGAGCACCGTCCTATGAACCTTGAAAATACAGGTGAGGGCCTGCCTATTCGTACCCATATACGCAGCAGGTCTCCAAGAAAAGTAGCTTTTATTCTAGTCCATAGAATAATATAGGTCAGTGTATAGGTAAAGGAAGTCGGCAAATTGGATCCGTAACTTTTATTATTTTATTATAGGTATTTGTTGGTATAATCCTTACATACACATCATGTACATTAGTATACTTATTTTCAGTGAGGTTTGTCTAACCGTAAGTGAAATTTTCTTACTAATGAAAATTATTAATTATACTTCATTCAAAATTAATAACGGCTTTTAATCACCGTCTTAAAAGTATGTATTTCGGCGACTAAGAGGTGGAGAATACTAAATTTTTATGATGTTTGGGTGTTTACCTGAATTTGGTAACCATATACAAATATTGACATTATACCTATAGCGTTGTTGAGGTGCTGTTGTTTATTAGGATATCTGTTATATTATGTATTTATTTATTATTTATGTTATGTATTTTGTCTATTCCAATTTCGTCAATTACGCAATAACGGTTCATAATTAATGGAATCAAACGCACGTCGGTAGCGTAAAACAAATATAAGCATCCTTTTTCTGGTATAGCACAGCAGACATCAGGCCGAATTCCTAAAACTTTTCGACGAAGACGTCAAGTGGTTGACCAGCATATTTTATATTATCTACTATACTGGAGATATTCCACAGTGGCCTGAGGCAGAATTCATAAAGATCCTAAAAAAACGGCAGCCAAAAATTAATGCACTGGGAGATTCGCGAAGCCTTATTTAGTATCCAGGTTTTATTCCAGAGAGAAGAGATGTAAACTGCGACGTGACTGCTTCGTGAACCACATGAAAACATTCGATTGAGTACAGCACTACAGGCACAGAAATAATAGAAATTCTGAAAAAAGTCGGCATAGACGACAAAGATCTAAATATCTTGAATCGGACGTGAAAGTAGGCGGAGAACAATTAGATACTGTTATATGCACACCCCGCATTATCGCCTCTTATATTCAACATCTACTTTGAATATATCTTTAGAGAAACCCTGGACAAGAAGTAATTCTTCTAAATAGGCAACAATTAAATAACATTAGATACGCTAAAAACACCGGGCTTTTCACGAATAGCCTGAAACATCTTCAACAATTAATAAATAAAATCATCGCTAGTAGCTATAAATATGGTCTCGATGTTAACAGAAATAAAACCAAAGTAAGTAAAAGCAGCATTCCCAACCGTCAACGTCATCTGAGACTATTTCTTGGAACGATCGAAAGAACAAACAAATACATATATCATAGCACTATCATTAATGATCAGTGGGATCCATCCCAGGAAACGCAAGTGCAGGTTTGAAAAAGGCCAAAATAAAAATGGCATCAGTTTTTAAAAGTTCAGATCTCACAATAGAAACGAAAATTAGACCAGAACACTAGACGTCAACTGAAGCATCCACAAAAAAATTCGAAGCCTTCTAGATGTGGGTATATAGAAGAATTTTGAAGGTGTCGTGAAAAAAAAATGGATGGAATCAAAGCGTGGTGTTTATACTCGATCGTCAGCGGCATGTGCAACGTGAAGTGCTTGCGGGTCGGGGCGGTGAGCGATATGTGCGTCGATATGCTAAGAAGAATGTTAAAAGAAAGAGGAACGCTCAACACAATTAAAACAAGAAAACTTCAGTATCTAGGCCATATTATGTGAAATGGATATTAGAAGTGGATGGAAAGAGAAGAATTTTATGGTTGAAAAATCCAATATCATCACCCCCGAGGACCTGTAAAACCTTGCGGTGTGGTCAGTCGAGAGGAAGGCCTGGTAGTCCTGAACACATAACTGGGAAGCGGCTTAACATGAGAGTCTACACTAATAACAGGTCACTCACATATCGTTGTAGCTGTCATACATGGTTGTGCATTAGGCTACTCATATGTATGTGCCGTGTGTGGAAACCGGTAAGGAAGGATGAAGGGATTCTGGTAGCTTAGTCGCCATCCATACGCGTCCCCAAAGTAAACATTCTACTCGGACAACAACTTTTCTCAAAAAAGGAGGTCAAGGTTCACCTTGATCAATCGGCTGCGTCGTAGGGTCTCACCTCCGACAGGGTAAGCTCGTGTACGTATTGTGCGCATGGAGTGATCACCACAGTAAGGTGTTAGAATTGTGCAGTAGCTGGGCTTGTCGCTTTTGCTCTGCTTGGACTAACTAGAGGGTTTCCAGAAGTCTTTGAAACTTCATCTACTGCAACCGCCAATTCAACAATGGATCAAAAACATGGTATATAAGAGAAAGGTAATTGTAGGAAACACCACTGTGAAGCAAATAGTTGCACACAAGGATCTTCCTAAGAAGAGCCTCATCTTTAGATTTTTACTAACTTGCTAAAAGAAAAAACATTCTTTATGTGTTAAAGCAACGATGACCCTGCTTAAAAACATCTGTGTACCATCTGCGACTATGCCGACGAAACCTATGACTTATCACAGAACACTGTCAGCTAAAAAAACATGTACAGTTGGAATGGTGGAAATCGCTTAGTGTAGAGCACGTAAAGAAGATAAAAGAGCGGAACACGTGCTAAGCACTTGCACTCGCTAATTTTAGAAAATCCATGTGGAGGAAATTCTGGCTGAGTACGACGCTACCCCAGTACTGTGCTGTCCTTCGTTCATCCCCTGGGGTGGCTGTGTAAATGTCGGAATAATGAGTACAGGGAGGAGCACTCCCTACTAAGGGGCACAAAGGGCCTAGTGAGGTCCAAGTGCTCTAGCCAAAAGGTCACCCTCAAACCAACTTCAGAATCTTTGTTCTCTACTACAACTACATGACTCCTCCAGCAGCTGTAAATTAGTTAAAATAGCAAACAAGATAGACAATATTTGAAACGGATAGGCACCTTAAGAAGAAAAATCAAGGACTTATATTATTTAGTCATATTTGTTGTCAGAATGGAACATGAATCTATACTTAAAATTACGATTTTCTGTTTACCTACCTTTTGAGACACCATAAGTGTCTTTGTATGATGTAAAAATAAAACAATGGCCTAGAAATAAATAATTTATTGTCTCCATAAAGGGTAATCACTGTATACCTTGGGTTGGTGTTTAAAACACCACAACTATAACATTAATCCATCCAATTTTACATTTATAATAATAATAATAATGTAAACTGCAAAAAGATGATTTATAATGAGAAAATAAAAGATTTTTACAAGATTCGAGTTATAAAATAAAAAATACCTAATAAAAACCTAGTAGTAAAACTCTAATGCTTTGGCATACATAAAAAATGTTCATATATCATTATTTAAACAATAATAATAGGTATATTTTAAAATTATTAAATTCTTTGATTTTATACATAAAATATGAAATCTTATTAAAATTAAAATGTATGATATTGCAACGGACGCTGCTGCAACGTCCTACATCCCAATCGCACTCACATTTGCTCTCATCTACATGTAAACTACATAACATAACAGAATATACGCGTATACATCAGGACTGGCCCATATTAACACTTATATGTCTTTTAATCAGATTATATAACAATTCTATACACTGTTCAGACCTTAAAAGAACGAGATTGTTTAAAAATATCCTAAAGCACGGAAGCTTCCGCCGGTCTAGTCGTAGGGTTATTATTATTGGTAGAGGTAGCAGTTACCTCACCTGCATGACTAGAGCAGTAAAACTTCTTATGTGCTATAAAAGTGTTGTAATAATTAAACGATATATCGCAAGATTTGCAATATTTAGGACCGGCCTTTGCCGCTTCCTGTAAGATCTCTGCGTCTCTCTCAGACAACTTTAATTTTTCATCAATTGGTTCTCGTTTAACTGGTTCTTCAATGGGCGCAATGATTACCTCTGGTTCTATTGCTTCTTTCTTGATTACAACAACATCTTCTTCTTCTTCAATTGAGGCTGGGCTTTTTGCGGTCTTATCATCCGTGCCGTTTGTTGGCATGTCTGGAGCTGTATGAATCATTTTAGTGTGCCGAATTACATTTGCTTTATACACAGAACTGTATGGACATACACCGCAATGATGGAGGGGTTCAGCCCGACCTTCAGAACTTGGTGAAATTGCACGATCATCAATAACAGCGGATGCTCCCACTGATGGTGCCACGTTTACTTCAACCACATTTGTGCCATCATCCTCCAAAATATACGAGATATATTTTTCCTCCTAAATAAAAACAATAAATTAATATAAAGTTACAACACAATTATTTGTATTAATTACCTGCAGATCAGGTGATCGTTTCTCAAAGTGCATTCTTATATGTGTCCTCATCCCTCTTAGCGTGTTTCCTTTATAACGACAGATAGTACATCGGTAAGCTTTAACTCCTGCATGTGATTCCATATGTCTTTGTGCAGCGCTTGCTGTTACACTTACAACATCACAGCACGGACACTTCCATCCGGAAATGGGTCCTGACTGTACGCTGCACTGATGTCCCGTTTCCGCTACAGCTCGGCACTTTCCACACCTTCTTACATCCAAATCGCCTCTTTTCAGACAGTAGTATGCTTGATGCGCATTAAGATTATCAATGGAGGTAAATTTAATGCCGCATGCCATACAAATAAGTTGTTGGTATTGTGCAGTAGCTGGGCTTGTCGCTCCTGCGCTACCTGGACTAACTGGAGGGCTTCCAGAAGTTTTTGAAACTTCATCATCTTGCAACCGCGCCGAACAATAATGTTTTTTATGAACTAAATAATTTTCATGTTTGCAAAAGACAATATTACATTCTTTGCATTTTGAGACACCTTGCTTAACAAGAACTTGAGGAGTGGAAGGTATGGTGGGAATCTCTCCAGCGGCTAGTCGCAATTGCACCTCAGGTGGTAAAAGAGAAAGTGACCCAGCTCGTAAGAGCAGGGGATGTAATGATGGTATTCCAAAGGATGTAGAAATATTGCTTGGATCTGGACTTGGTAATCGTTCTCCTTCTGCCGATTTTGGAGTGCGTGGTAGTCTGGGGCTGTTACTTCTAGATGTAGGTTCCATCTGATCATGTTTGCGTTTTGGGGATGGCGAAGTACCAGGTTGCGATGTAGGCGTGTTTGGTGGTGAGCCATGTATTGATGGCACACATTCAATTTTTTCAGGTGTTGGTGAATCTCTTCTTTTTATATTTTCTTTTTCATGCTCATCATTTATATCTTTGAGTTCGGGCGTTTTTCGTACAGTAAGATCTAATGGTGCCGAAGAATCTTTTATAATTTCTTTAGATTTGTTAGCAGCTTTAAGAACTTCCGAAGGTTGCGTAGGTGTGCTTTGAAGCGCTTGGGTCATAGGTTGAAGCGTACCGTTGGGTAGAAGGAAGCATGGTGTATCTGGATTAGGCATTCCGTGGATACTGGGAAGAATTCCTGGTAGCAAGCTGGCACCTCGCAACAAGGAGTATGGCACTATTATAATGGGGTTTGTAGGTAACGCAAAAAGAGGCTGTTGAGCCGGAGAAGTTGCGGATGGGGATGGCGGCGAACGGCAAGTTGTATCTACGGGTGATGTTGGTGTAGAACCAGAAGTGCAACTGGAGGCGGCCTTCGAACTTACCGAGGGTACAGCAGTAGGCTTTATCATATGCCTTGAACTGCAATAGTGAGTTTTATGGGCGCGATAGGTTTTTAGGGAACTGAAACGTATATCACATTGTGCACAGTAGCGATCTTGAGTGTCTGCCGATATTTCTCCATTAGGGACTATAGTGGATACATTGGCAGGACTAGGGGATACAGTGTGCATTCTCATATGTCGATTAAGACTGACTTTTTTATCAGCGCTATAAGAGCAATGGGTGCAAGTGTATTGTTTTCCAGTACGTGGTGCTTTGGCAACGCTTTCGGAGGGATCCTGATCTGATTGATTTCCACTTGGTTCTCCATTGGCTGATTTATTGTCCTCTCCATCAGTAGAGGCTTTATTGCGATGAGAGCAATAATAAGTTTGATGCGCTTCTAGAGTACTTAATGAAGAGAATCTTATACCACACGGAGGACATATAAATATTGGAACAGTAGGTTGGCGAGATACATCTTGAGATTCTGCCGCTCGAGCTTGCGTTTCCACGAGCGCAAGAGCATTTGGCAGAAATAATCCTCTACTAGCTAGAGCTTGCAAAGCTGATGGTAAGGATGCAAGGTAATCACTAGCAGAAGAACTATCATTTTCTTCTTTAACTATGAGGGTCGGTGTTTGTGAAGATGGATCAGTGGCTAGGTTCGTTTTAACTCTAATTCTCGGAACGCTTGAAGCTTCTTCTTTCACTTTGGGTGTTTCATTTGCATCTGGAGATTTTCTTTCTTCCGAATCTGGTTGGGTACATTCAGTTTCCATTGCACCGGCGTCGCTTCCCCATTCCTCGTCCTCTCCTGCAAAGAAAAATAAAATACATTACAAAACGCTTGTGCTGTGTACTAGGAAATGTTGCGATGCGATCAGCGAAGTGATCGTCGATAAGCAATGAAATATTGCGACGCGAGAGTTACAGTTACAGGTTAGGTACAAAATGCATCGGCGGGTGATAAGGGGCGAGCAATACACAGGTCGTTCATGTAGCTATGGGGCCGCTCTAATGAAGCAGTCCGTCAGCGGCCCACGCCAGACACCAACACGATCTTCTCCACCACATACATCACATCGGTGTCGCGATACGCTCCTATCACTGTCAACACCACCGCCCGTTATTAACCGCCTATCCGACACCTGTAAGAGCATACACTCCAAGACTGCAATTTAACTAACAATTCTATCTATTCGACTTATTCTCATCTAAATCGCTTCATTTTCACGGGCCTCGTAAAAATGCAAAGCGTCCACCGATCTCATCCGGCCCCACAGTGTACAGGATCTATTGACTTAATTAAGGCGGCGTTTATATTATCGTATGTGTCGTGCGTCACGATCCTACGAGACATTTGCATATCACTTGCGTGGTGGAGACGCCTGCCCCCCAACCCCCTTTTGGACGTGTTTTAAATTGTACAAGAAAAATTTTGTAGCCGAGGTTATTATATCGTGTACGACCGGCACGAACATCTATTATAATATCGCGACTTTACAGAAAGGAAATGCGAGATGATTGATCGGAAGTGACGTTTTATAACAAATTTTCTTAAATAACTGAAATATAATCATTGAAGATGTTTTCTCTATGATACGAATCAGTTATACGATTTTTTGTTAGTTGGAAATGTATGCATAAAGTGAAATGTTGAATATTGGTTAGCGTAGGCTCAATCGCGTTGTGTATCATGGCGACTCTTCTTACATTGCTGCTTGCTTAACATAACACGAAGTCGAGGAGCTGGAGATGGCTTATCGCATCCGCTGATGAATTAGAATGCGTTTCAATCGCGCAAAGGAAACGTCTTTCGAAAGGTATCATAACATTTAGTAGTCCATTAAAGTGCCAATCAGTGTTACGCAGAGTGCGCCGCAGGTAATTGGAACGATGATTGACAAGTGACCA
>JARJDX010085443.1:0-11701 GCA_030264735.1 Gymnusa sp. GC000175
ACCAGGCAGACTCAATCTTTCTACGAAAAAAAAAACCACTGCGGCTGCCTAATTTCTTAAAAAAACCATAAACCTAGGGTTGCCAACTTTTTTAAAAAAAAATCAAACTAGGTTTGCAAACTTTTTTTTAATGAAAAAAATTACACTAGGGTTGACAACTTGTTTTATGAAAAAAATCACACTAGGGTTGACAACTTTTTTTTAATGAAAAAATCACACTAGGGTTGACAACTTTTTTTTATGAAAAAAAATCACACCAGGGTTGCCAACTTTTTTTGATTATAAAAAAATCACCTATCTGTTATAGGTTAGAATAATGGTTATTTTTTTCTAAATCTAGTCGTTTGATAAAAATGATGAAAAAGGTTTTTGTTTTTGTTAAATGTTTGTAGTTATTATGAACCAACCCTTATAGAAAAGTAATAAACTCAATTTTATTAAGTTGCATAAATTAATTTGAGGGTGCAAATGTTTTGAAAATTATTTATGAGTGATCAATAAATTCATTTTTTTCCAAATAATTTAAAGTTGAACCTATGACGTCACAATGACAGCCCAAAACAAATTCACAAATCTTAACAAAAACAAAATTTAAAAAACGTTTTATCGAATTCACCATGGATGAGCAAAGCACAAAGCAAGAAAAATATGACTTTTAAAAATGATTTGAAGTCACATTTAAATTATTCCTGTTGAATTGTGTTTACTAATCCTCTTCAGTGATGTTTGCTCATTTAAATGTGTCGCTTTTGTGTTGTATTTGTCAGTACCCTTGTGGCTTGATAGACATTGACAGAGTCCCCGTATTAGACAAATTATTATACAATAAGCTGCTTAGTCAGATCGTATACGACTCGTATTACGAGGTACTAGCACAAAATAACCTGAATGAATTTCGAATAAATTCCAAATTTTTTTTATTTTGTTCACGCGCGCGCTTATAAATTGTAATTACGTTCCAAGCAGCGATGAAGAAGAAAAAATAAAACCATACCTACATCTACATGTATGTAACACATGTCCGTGTGAAGTATGGAACTTGGCTTAACTACTGAACGTTACAAGTTTCAACTCGTTGTAACTTAAGATGTTTTTCTATTCGAAACACTCCCACACATGTAATCTGATTTTTTATGTTTTTTTGTTTTTTTTTTAATTGCAAGCTTTTTAATTTAATCATAATTTATGATTGTGGAAAAAAAAACAAAAATTAGTGGCGGTATAAAGGGACAACAGGATATTGGTAATATCCGCTCTTTAGCATTTTATTGTGAGAATTTTTGGCGTTTATTACGAGATGAGCTTCGTTATTCCACTCAATAAACGCCAGCTTCCGCTTTTCATGCGCGCAATTAATATCTTACTAATTAAAGGAACTTATATGTTGATCAAGCAATTCGTTTTAGCAAATAATGAAAATTTGAACCTATGACGTCACAATGTTTTTCTTTTCGCAATTTCTATAATTTGCCTTAATTTGATTTGTGGGTGCAAAAAATTTGAAAATTATTCATTAGTGATGAGCAATTTTTTTTTGTAAACAATTAAAATTTGAACTTATGACGTCAAAAATAATTTTTTATTTTTTAAAAGTTTTAGTTGTCACATCTTAACTATCACATCATATTAAACGTCTCACATTATTTATTACAAACGACTTCTTAGCGCGCATGTAACGGTTTACATTTTCTTCATTTAATTCTTTTATATTTCAATTATTTTAATTGTGAATGATATACGATGACATTTTAGTGACTTACAGTGAACTAATACTACACAGTGGACTCTCTAAAAGTTTTTGGATCCATAAAATTTTATTAACACACTGTTGAATGGGTGAAAATGTGTCAAATTGCTCACCATTATTCATCTTGTTTTGCGCTTTTACACTTTTACAACAGGTACAACAGGTGAATGCTGTTTAGTTATTTTCGATATTAATTTTGCTTCGGTGTATAACGGTGACAACTAAGTGGGTTAGCTCTATACGTGAACCATGACCTCACGACCCATTGACTCTTAATATTCTTTTACTTGGATATTAACGTTTCTTGTAGTATAAATATTATGACAAATTTAAATTAAGTCGGTAATAAATCATCCTTTAAATAAATTACTTTGCATAAAAAAATTTTAAATCGAAATTAGCTGCGAAATATTTTATTATAATTTCAATTTCATGACGTCACTGTGGAAAAAAATTAAAAAAAGCTTCACGTTTTCCATTTTTTTCTTTAAATTTTTTTAATTTTACTTGTAAGAAACGAAAATTTTGGAAAAAACACTCATTAAGTAATTTTTTTTGCAAATAAATAAAATTGAACCTGTGACGTCACAATGGTCAATTTTTTTTTGTTCCATTTTAATAATTTGCCTTAATTTGATTTATGGGGGGAAAAAATTTTGTAAATTATTCATTGGTAATCTAGAATTTTCTTTTGTAAAATATTAAAATTTGAGCCTATGACGTCACGTGTTTCAAAAATTGGTGAAGCAATTTTTTTGCCAAATAATTAAAATTTGAACCTATGACGTCTAGAGGTAAATAATTTTTTTTTTAATGTTGATAATTTGCCTTAATTTGATTAACGGGGGACAAAAATTTTGTAAATTATTCATTGGCGATCGAGAATTTTTTTTGTAAATAATTAAAATTTGAACTTATGACGTCACGTTGGTCAAAAATTACTTTTTTGCAATATTAATAATTTGTCGTTGGTTTGTGGGGGCAAAAAAAAATATTGGAAATTATTTATTGGTGATCAAATAATTTTTTTTGCAAATAATTAAAATTTGAAGCTATGACGTCACGTTTGTCAAAAATTATTTTTTTGCAATATTAATAATTTGTCGTTGGTTTGTGGGGGCAAAATTTTTGGAAATTATTTATTGGTGATCAAATAATTTTTTTGCCAATAATTAAAATTTGAACCTGTGACGTCACAAAGTTCAAAAATTAAATTTTTCATTTTTTAATAATTTTCTTTCATTTATATATTTTTTTTAATTTTTTATGAATTGTATAAAAATGTAATAAAATTAATTAAACATTTGTAATAAAAATTTCTTTCATGTAGAAGAGAATTTACAAAGCATGAAAAATGATGATATATTACGAACGTTTTTGAAGCTATATGTAATAATAATACGTTTATAATAATTATAAATGTATAACATTCATAATTATGGAGCGAAAAATGCGGACGTTGCCGTTCACTAGGTAAAAATAAAAACTTCCTTATTCGTTCCTTTTGCTGGAACTAATAAGCATCAGTTGCAACCATGCGATGGCTACGCACAAATTCAAGCAAAGTTAGAATTTTTTTACAACATTACGCGATTCCTTATATGTGGAGATTGGCGACGTGAATTGACTCGAGGTCAATATGATAATCGATTTGTATTGACTGGAGCGTTGATAAAATTATTACCTAGCTAGAGCGTTGATAAAATATTTAGCTAAAGCGTTTGCAATAATTTTCTTCAATGATCAGAGCTACATCTTTCAATGAAGAAATTCTTCTGTCATGTAACAATAAGAATCAAACCTTGGTTTTTAAAATTTTATTAAATTTCTATATTTAAAAGTGTTTTACCGCTTTGCCAATAATTTGTGCCGTTTATGAAAATTCTTTTTGATAAAAATACAGTCGAACATCCCTATGTCGAATCATCACAGTTCACAAAAAAATTCGAGTTACAGAAATAGCAAAATATTGTTGCAAAAATTTGCGAAAAAAAATCGTGATGTAGAAAAATTTGATTGATAAAAAATTCGAGTTATGGAAGTTCGACTGTAGTAGAAAAAAGGTGAGGGAGTTTGGAGAAAGGTAAAGAAGCTAGAAGATGGGTGGTAAAGTGGAAGGAAGTTAAAGAAAATTGAAGAAAGGAAAATAAAAAAGAGTGATTGTAGTGGAAGGCAAAGAAATTGTGAGACTAGAACGTTTTGAGATTGCACCTTTGCAAAATGGTACAACTGTACCTCGAACCAATTTTCAAGGCAACCGTCAATAAAGTTATGATTTACAGATTTACAACAAACTTTTTAGGTACCAGTTTAAGTACAGATTGTTAGGATGGCCAACGTTTCTTATTTATTTACAGAGCTATCCACGATCAATATTTTTTTAATTGAAATTCCAATAATAATCATAAAACATTGATAGTTATTCTGGGAATCATTTTTTTTAATTTTCGATAAATCAATAAAGAAATAATAATAAAGCATCCGTTGGGTGTTTGATTGGAATTTTTTTATTTGTAAAGCCTGCCAATTAAATGTTTCAAAACACGATTTCTTAGTTTCATTAGCGTTTGTCGCCCGAAATTCCAGCCCAATTCCAGGGATATTTAATGTACGTTAAAGCCTCGGACTATGTTATTTCGTCCAATTAATTTTAATATAATTGACTTTTCGTTTCGTTCGTTTAAATATGTCAAATATTTTCCTTTGTTCTAATTAACAACCGAAATAAAGGATTCGAAAATATTTCTCTCTCGCTGTCAAACGGAAAAAAATTTAAAAATAAATGGGAAATTGTGTGATGGAGTTAATTTTTCTTTTTTTTTTCCACTTTTTCTGCTTCGTGTTTCAAACAATTTATATTACGGGCATCTGCTGTGGTCACCGGGTCAATATCAAGACTGCGAAGGGTCAAAACAAGGCTGCATACTACTATTAATTAGACTCAAACCTAACTAATTACTTCATATTACACACCACGAAGAACATCTCTAACACTCATTAACTATTTCAATTTAATTATTTTTCTTCTCTTGCTTGGCTTTAGAGAAAGTCGCTTCATAATAACTTACACCGCTTTATAGGCATTTTTTTAATTGAATGTTTCAAAAATGGAATTTTGAATCCTTTTGCAGCTTTCACATTAATTACAAAAAATTATGTTAAAGCCAAAAATTTTCATGCGCATGATGATAAAAAAGAAGAAAATAATAAGAGCGGGAGGAAAATATTCAATTGTAGAAAGAAATGAAGGAAGAGACGAAGTACGGAGCGAAATAAATAAGGAACTATGGAAGGTTCGAAAAAAACAAACGAAAAAGTGTAGAAGGAAGGATGCAATGAAGAAATGAAGGTCGAAACGAAAGAAATAAGGGTGGAACGAAGGAAGTGACAAAGAATAGAACAAATTTTCATGATTTTTGGTAGAAAATAATTTTTACCCCACAAATTTTCTCATAAAAAGGTTTTTTGATTATAAAAGTTGAAAATGTACAGAGAAAGAAGAAAAAAATAAAACTGTGGGAAGAAATGAAGAAAACATGAGGCGAAATGAGTAAGGAACTATGTAAGGATCGAAATTATAAACGAAAAAGTAAAGAAGAAAGGATGCAACAAAGGAATAAAGGTCGAAACAGAGGAAATAGGAAAGAAACGAAGAAAGGAGTGTAGGAAAGAAACAAATATGGGACAAAATTTTAAAATCAAAAACAATATATGGAACACATGCAGAAACAAAGGATTTTTTTCTCCAGATTTTGTTTTTACTCTTTGGTTTCTTTCCGTTATTAGTTTTTTAGATAATAATCTGCAATTGTTTTTGACTATCTTTCCCATTAAATCTTTTCCTCGTTAAATGTTTCCTCTCTCTTCATTCTTCTTCCCTTGTTTTTCCACCTCCTTCTCTCTTCCTCCTTTCCTCCTTCTTTCTTTGTTGTTCCCCCTCCTTCTCTCTTCCCCCTCCCTCCTTCTTCCTTTATTTCTCTCTTTCTCTCTCTCTCTTTATCTCTTTATATATTTCTCTATCTCTTTCTTCTTCCCTTCATTCTTCTTCCAATAAAAATGTTTATTTCCAAATTAAATCTTGAAGTTTAGAATTTAGACTTTCGCGACTGAGGTCGATGTAAGTTTTCTTACTTACGGACAACAACCAATAAAAATACGCGACTTAAACCCGAAAGTAAGAAAACTTACATAAATCTTGGAAGATTTCGCGTTCAAAATTTATTCTTTGTTGAATTTCAGCAATATAAAACGTAAAAAGTTTGTAAAGATTGGTTTAGTGTTGTTCACTGACAGGGTGAGCTCTATGTTAATGGGATGAGCGCGTACATGAATATAATTAATTAGCGCATTGTCGGTTCCGCTTCGACAGCGACATGCGACCGACGTCGGTGCTTAATTGGTAATGTTCACACAACACTAACCGAAGTAAATAGTTTCATTCCATTTTTTTCATTCGTCGCTGCTTCCTGATCGATCCTTTTGTGAGTCGCATTATAAGTTCACAATAAATCATCATTATGGGAAAATAAAAGAAACGCGCGCGTCTTGGTAATATTATAATGAAATGCCTGCACAAATGCTAATCTCAACAACGACACAATGGACGAGGTATTTAGTAAAAGTGTCATTATAATTATTTCCTTCGTTTATATTTGTGGGGCTAATGAGGTTCGTGAACTTTATTACACACAGTGCTTTAAATGAAAGTTAAATGGTTTTTTATTACTAATTGCTTGCGCCCGTTTTTTTTTTTTGAGCACATCAATCAGGAAGAAATATTAATTTTATTTGGTAATTGTTGCTTTTGTTGTACAAGTATTTAAACAAAACATAAGAAATATCTTTTAAAAGATTCCTATCGCAACCCATCGTTAGATTTTTGACAAATTGAACAAGCGATACTTATCGCGTCATGATTTTAAGTATTGTTTTCAAAAAGTTGTTTTTTGGCTACTAGGTGGTCTACAAAACTATCAAAAAATTTATTAGTTTTCACCAAGCTTTCATTTTCATTATCCTGTTTTGTCTTTTATCTAGTTCTTCTTTTGTAATCCTTTTTTTGTCTACTTTTTTTCTATTTACTTTACCTTTTTATAATTATAATAAAATTTTAATAAATTTTTTTCAGACAAAATGGCACATTGGAAAATTTTAAATTTTTAGTATGTTATTAAGCATTAAATTTTCTATAACCTCTATAAATTTTGCACAGTTTTATTCAATGGAAATCCGGGAAATTTAAATTGAATTTAATTATATTTCAAAATGCACAAATTTTGGAATTTTTTTTTTTTAGACAAAATGGAACTTTGTAAAATTTTAAACTTTTGATATGTTATTAAGCATTAAATTTTCTATAATCTCTAAAAATTTCGCAAAATTTAATACGATAGTAATCCGAGAAAATTAAATTAAATTTAGTTATATTTCAAAATTATCCAAAATGCACAAATTTTGGAATAAAATTTTTTCAGACAAAATGGCACATTAGAAAATTTTAAACTTTTAGTATGTTATTAAGCATTTAATTTTCTATAACCTCTATAAATTTTGCACAGTTTTATTCGATGGAAATCCGGGAAATTTAAATTGAATTTAATTATATTTCAAAATGCACAAATTTTGGAATTTTTTTTTCAGACAAAATGGAACTTTGGAAAATTTTAAACTTTTGATATGTTATTAAGCATTAAATTTTCTATAATCTCTAAAAATTTTGCAAAATTTAATACGATAGTAATCCGAGAAAATTAAATTAAATTTGGTTATATTTCAAAATTACCCAAAATGCACAAATTTTGGAATAAAATTTTTTCAGACAAAATGGCACATTGGAAAATTTTAAACTTTTGATATGTTATTAAGCATTAAGTTTTCTATAATCTCTAAAAATTGTGCACAATTAATTCAATGGAAATCCGGAAAATTTAGGTATATTTACCCAAAATGCACAAATTTTGGAATAAAATGTTTTCAGACAAAATGGCACATTAGAAAATTTTAAACTTTTAGTATGTTATTAAGCATTAAATTTTCTATAACCTCTATAAATTTTGCACAGTTTTATTCGATGGAAATCCGGGAAATTTAAATTGAATTTAATTATATTTCAAAATGCATAAATTTTGAAATTTTTTTTTTTAGACAAAATGGAACTTTGTTAAACTTTTGATATGTTATTAAGCAATAAATTTTCTATAATCTCTAAAAATTTTGTAAAATTTAATACGATAGTACTCCGAGAAAATTAAATTAAATTTAGTTATATTTCAAAATTACCCAAAATGCACAAATTTTGGAATAAAATTTTTTCAGACAAAATGGCACATTAGAAAATTTTAAACTGTAAGTATGTTATTAAGCATTAAATTTTCTATAACCTCTATAAGTTTTGCACAGTTTTATTCAATGAAAATCCGGGAAATTTAAATTGAATTTAATTATATTTTAAAATTACCTAAAATGCATAAATTTTAAAATAATTTTTTTCAGACAAAATGGCACATTGGAAAATTTTAAACTTTTGATATGTTATTAAGCATTAAATTTTCTATAATCTCTAAAAATTTTGCAAAATTTAATACGATAGTAATTCGAGAAAATTAAATTAAATTTTGTTATATTTCAAAATTACCTAAAATGCACAAATTTTGGAATAAAATTTTTTCAGACAAAATGGCACATTGGAAAATTTTTAACTTTTAGTATGTTATTCAGCATTACATTTTTTATAATCATTAAAAATTTTGCACAATTTGATTCAATGGAAATCCGGAAAATTTAAGTATATTTACCCAAAATGCACAAATTTTGGAATAATTTTTTTTCAGACAAAATGGCAAATTAGAAAATTTTAAACTTTTGATATGTTATTAAGCATTAAATTTAGCTATATTTCAAAATTACCCAAAATGCTCAAATTTTGGAATAAATTTTTTTCGGACAAAACGGCACATTGAAAATTTTTAAACTTTTAGTATGCTATTCAGCATTAAATTTTCTATAATTTTAAAAATTTTATAAAATTTGATTCGGAAAATTTAAATTGAAGTGGATTTCTAAATTAATCAAAATAAATAAATTCTGGAAAAAAATTCTACAAAACTGTCAAAAACAAATGCATATGGTCTTTAATCATTCAAGGATTTAATTTGCAATTACAACATATAAAATAATAAAGAGCAAGGACCATTCAAACATATAGAATAAACTTGCGCATAAATTAACAATAAATTTATTTATACCCATTAAAAAAATATGTAAGCAGCCTATTTATAAGCAAAAGTTATTTAATAATAATTGATAACAGGAAAAAATTAATGGACTGAAAATAAAACAATTGAGATAAAAAAAAATAAATTGGGATAATAATGAAATTAAAATAATAAGCTTAAAACGCACACGAAAATTTAAAAATAGAAACGTTGATTATTATAGTTCTATTAAAAAATGAATTTACAAATTACGTGTGCATTTGTGTCAAAATAAATTTAGGATGGGAAAATTTAAAGCTGCGCAAACTTTCTTAAAAAAAAAAAAATTCCAAGCATAATATTTCAATAAATATAAATATTAATGCATTTCATAATTCCGAATGTCCAAATAGGTTAAATTTAATTAAATCCTTAAGAGCGTTTTGCTGCGTTAAAGTATTTATTGGGCTCGTCAATTACCCAAACGATAAATTCAATTGCTTTGGTAATACACATATATTAAAAAAAAGTTATAAAGCAATTCCATTACGCTAATTGGTCGGCAGATAATTCCCGGTGAAGTAAAAATTTATAAAAACTGAAAAAAAAAATTGCAAATTAAATTTTATTGTGATCCTATAAAATTGTAGCAAGCTGTGAGCGTGATGGAGTTTATGGGTTTTTGCATGAATGCGCCAATTTATAGTGTGGAAAATATTTTTATTTTTATGTATAGACTATAGTGGGTTTTTTAATTAAGGTGTAATAATTCTTACGTAAAAATTTTGAATATTTCTGCAAAAATCTTCATTTTGAAAATTTTTGCGATTACTATACTTTTTTTTACTTTTTAAATGAAAGTAAATACAGAATAATTTTTTTTTTTTTTTTGGCGCAAGGAACATGCTTCTTCATTCTTGTGCGGGAGCAGAAGTGCCATAAGTACAGTGGAACTTCCATAACTCGAACTTTTATAAGTTAAATTATTCCCGCAAATTTTTGCATCAAGATCGCACTTTGTAGTTATTTCTGTAATTTGAATTTTCTATATCTTGAAATTTTTTCGTAAACTATGATAATTCGACTTAGGGAAGTTCGACTGTATTTGTCCATGCCTTGAGAATTCGTTTATTTCTTATTTCTTTGTACCTTTACTCTCCTCCTCGTTCTTTCTTTTGTTTCAACTTTTACTGTTCTTAATTTTTTTCATTTTTTTTTTCGTTCCTGTATTCTTTCTTTTGTTCTGTCTTTATTTATGCTTTTATTACTTCGTTCCTTCCTTCCCTCTTTTCTTTGTTCATTCCTTTCTCCTTTCCTTCGTTCCTTCCTTTCCCCTTTTCTTCGTTCCTTCCTGTCCCCTTCATTCCTACGTTTCCTCTTTTCTTCGTTGCTTTCTTTCCTCTTTCTTCGTTCTTTCCATCATTTCTTCTTTTTCTCTTTCATTTGTTTTTTTTTTGCATTCTTTTAATTCTTTTTTCCTTTTCTTTTTGTTTGTGTTGAATAATAAAAAAGCCAATAATTGCTGCAGATGTTTTAATCGGAAGAGCAGCTTTTGATATAAAAGAAACGTGATTGATGGAAAGCGAAGCAAATTAATGGATTTCTCATTATCAATTAATATAAATTCCATGTAATTGTGTCTAGGTGATAAATAACGAATTTAATTTATTCAAACATTAATAATAAATAAAAGAAAATTTGTAGATGTGGATGTTGAATATAGTAGAACATGGATGACTCACTAATTTAATATAAATTCCACCAATTATTAGTAAAACCTGTTCGTGCTTGTTAATATCTAACAGTTTCTGTATATATTTTTTCTCTTTACTAATAATGCATTATCATATTTAATAGCTTTGCGCTTGGGGTCAACAGACAACCTTAAAATAGGTGCATCTTCATTCATTCATTAATAATTCCGTAATATTCATATTTATACACAGATGTAGAAAATATGAATGGAAATTTACATATTTAACATCTTTATAAATTTAATTACGAATCAATATCATAATTAGAATAATGAATAAATCGATAAATAATTATAAATTTATGCAAAATTTTTAGAAGGATTTGTTGTTAATCCTCACGACATTGATGTATGAATTAACATGAAAATTTAAATCAGAACAGTTTTTTTAGCACTTTATTTTTATAGTGTTAATAAATTTTATTGGCGTGCTTTGAAAGGCGATAAAAAACTGGATTAAGTCCTAAAGGTGATTAACATTTAAATTTTGATTTTAATTTTTTAATTCAAATATAAAAATTGTATCACGAACAAAAATCGTAACCTAAAGGCTAGGGATTGGATTTAGCACCCATTGTACTAATAATTAGTGAGGTTATAAAAAATTTTAAATTTTTGCCATTTGCCGAAAAAAATTTCTTACATTATTTGTGCATTTTGGTTAATTTTGAAATTACCCAAATTCGAGTACAATTTCCCAAATTTTTATCGAATCAAATTTTGAAATTTTTTTCAGAGCTTATAGAAAATTTAATGCCTAATAACATACTAAATGTTCAAAATGTTCCAATGTATCATATTGTCTAAAAAAAAATTATCCTAAAATTTGTGCATTTTGGTTAAATTTAAAATTTACTTAATTCCCATTCAAATTTTTCGGTTTTTCATTCAATAAAATGTAAACGCAATAAAGGACCTAGCCTGGAACCTAGTGGGATCCCATTTTTATGCCTCTTAAGTTTAATTTATTATTAAAATATTCATTCATATTGTCTGAAAAAAAATTAT
>JARJDX010085445.1:0-19469 GCA_030264735.1 Gymnusa sp. GC000175
ATTTCGGATAAGTGCAAGCTTGTTCCGCTCTTTGCTAGCTTGTCCGCCTCTGTGTTTCCAAGGATCTTACTGTGGCTTGGTACCCAGATAAGTTCCAGATTTGTGTGTGCTGCCAGTTCGTTTAATCTGCTCCAAAAATCGGAGATTACTATTGAGCTGGTGCACACGTTAGTGAGAGCTCTAAGAACGGCTTGGCTATCGGTGTAAATGTGGACCTGTTCACCAGAATTTCCATTTACCATTAGCCATTCTGCTGCTCTTTTTATGGCGGTTATCTCCGCTTGTAGAACGCTACAGTAACCAGGTAAGCAAATACTAATTTTGAGGTTGAGGTCGTTGGAGAAAACCCCGCCGCCTACTTTATCCTCCCTCTTTGAGCCGTCTGTATAGACCTGCGTATGGTATTTAAGAGGCATAAAATAAAGCTTATACGTTTATCCTAGAGTCAAGTTTTGTCATTTATATAAAAAGGGGACCAGTGCAATTTTACTCTGGCCTCTATTAGAAAATCAGTATCAATATTTTTTGATAGCCTACTAGGAAGTTAAGAAAAACAATTGACATTTATTTATTTAAACATAAAATGCATATTTATATATGTATAATTTCATTATGATTTTCCGAGATAGTTACCTCTTTTGACAATTTAATTTCTTTTGAAATAAAAGGAGATTTGGTTTTAAACAGAGAAAATATTCTATATCTATAAGTTTCATTTGTTGATTCTTTAGTAGGTTTTCTTTTATCTTCATTTATCTTCCGATTCGGTACATTACAAATGAAGATCCATTTTAATACAGGCGTCACTCTAAATACTTTTCGAAATTTTTCGTTCATCAAACCATAGATTATTGGATTTATTCCAGCATTTACGAATATTAAATATTTTGAGGCAAACCACCAAGCTTGAAATAGGCCATTCACCTTAAATTAAAATATATTATATATAATATAATTAGTACTCCATTATCTTAAAGCAAAATGATATGATTCCTAAAAAGCAGTGAAAAAAAAATATTGGAAAGTAAAAACTAAATAAAATGTATGACAATAATTAAAACATGTATATTGAATGTACACCAAGGAGGAAAAGGCATAATATAGCAAATGGTTGAATAGTTCCCTTATCAAAATAAGGGGATTATGGTTACTTCATGATAATCCCAACAAATGCAGACAAGAACTTGTTCCGGAGATTTTTGAACGCTTAATTACTTTGGCATTAGAGCGCCAGAAAGCTTCAACTACCTACATTGCTTCTTTGTTTTTAGGTCGTAGAAATGTACAATTTTCAGTTGTTTACAGAAGTGAAAAACAGTTCTTATCCCTTTGGACCGTCACAGAAACATATTTAAAATTCCCTTTGGCGAATTAAAGTGCTAAAGAAGTGCTACCCTACGCATTAAAATAGATGGCGCTCCGTTTAGCGCCGCGACGCCTTTAAAGTTAAAAAATAAACGCGATATCTCCGAAACGGCAAACCTAATAAGAAAATGTAAAAACTTTTTTGAGGATAGTCTGAAGATCTACAAAAAGGCATAGGCTTAAAATGCGGAGGGAAAAATTAATTTGAATCGCCTTCTGGTCATGCCGTAATTTCACTACATATATGCCACATGATCTGACTCAAAAATATATGTAGTACGAACGAGAACATGTTTAGCGAATTCTATATCTTATTCTGCACCTGTTCGTTATTTTTATTTGATTATTGTGTGATGTTATATTGGCCGGGTCGGGCCGCGAGTTTGACATCCTTGATATACACAACCCTCATATGCAAGAATAGAAATGGTCGGAATAATTAGGGTAATAAAAACTTAAAAGTTGTTTTCTACATACCTGATTTTTTACGTTTGTTACACTTAGACGCTTTAATAAGCTCTGACGGTAGAAAATCAAAGCTGTAAATGGCAGTCGACAAATTATAAAGACCACGACGACTAGAAACATTGTTTTTGCTACCTTGGCCTTATATTTTACTCGTGTAATTGGTTTTATTTGATGCTTCACCTTCTTTTCATATCTGTAAAGCTTAATAAGTGTGTTATTATTATTTTTAATTTAGACAAAATAAGAAAAATACTTACTGAAAGTAAGTTTTATAAATAATAATTGCCCTTTATTAGATATTTATTTAAGGTACGTTTTAAAAATAATGTAAAATAATATGGCGCACTACCCACATCTCTTCTTTGCGAGCAAATTATCGCGGAATGTCGTTCGATCATCCAAGAAATGCTTTGGAACGCAAGGCGAGTATTTGAAAATCGTTTATATTATATTATTGTATGAAAGTTGGAGGGGTGGGCTTTTTGCAACATATTTGTTAAATTGCATTTCCTTTTTTACCTTAATTTTCTACACATATTTTATTGAAAGGAGCGCAATCTAACATTATTACCAAATGTTTTCAGGAGGGTGGGAATAAATCCTAATACATGCTGACAAAACTTGAGATACCTTTTACAAACCTAAGTAAAAGTGCAGGTAATTGCACTATTTGAGTAGGTGAAATATATATCCTTACATTAGATAGTGTAAGACTAGAAATGTGCATCTGGACAAACCCCTTCCAAAGCAACAGTGGCTCTGTAGACGTGTCGCAAACTCTTTGGCAAAACTTAGAGGCTAAAACCTAAAATGATCCATTGTCATTTATGGCTCACCAAGACAAACCAATTAACAGCAAATAAAAAGCTTTAAACTCTTTAAAGGCTTGCTTATCATGGAATTACGGGAGNGATTACGGGAGCTAATTATACCACTCCAACTACGACAATGGAAGTTCTAATTCATTCACCTACTTCCTCTGCACGAACAAGATAAAAAAAGGAGGTCTAATGGGTGCACTGAGAATGGAATAGCCAAAACCCTACCATAAAATCGGGCACGCAAAAATTTTGAATCCAGAACACGTCGACATACCATCGGATAGCATGCTGGTTGAATTTGACGATAAGAGTCACAAAATTAACCATTTGGTACAGGGATATGGGCACCGGTATAGTTATTTACGGGTCAAAATAATTACAAATACAAGGAATCTGTTCCTCTCGGATAAGGCATTTCTGACTTACAGGCTAAAAAAATAGCATTAGAAAAATGCGCCCAGCGCGGATGCCATTTATTGGACCAAGTCCTTCACGCGGGATATCAAAAGCGCACAGAGCTATGGTTCAAGAATGGAAAAATATCTGCACATTGGGAAACTGTGCAGGATCGTACATTTACGCCTTTTAAAATCTGAGGTAAGATTTATCATTGCTACCCTAACGGGACACTACGAAGGTGGCCTTCTCAAGCTGGACAAAGTGAACAATACCACGTGTAGATTGGAGGATAATTCAGCCAAACACATACTGACATACAATCTTAGTGTGTAGCAAGGTCTACCACAAGATATGACCCAATGAGGAGAAAGGTAATTACGACATATCAGGTTAAGGCACTAACACCTAGAACTATACTAAACTTCGCTAAAGAAGTGGCTTTCCACAATAGATCTAAATAGGTCGCAGTTCTAAAAGGCTGTTCCTAGCCGATCGACTCCGCCTAAACTAATCTCATTGGAAGGTAAGTCACATAATCACAGTTCAAAATGTATTAAAGCATTTACTTTACTTACCTTAATAAAAATGATTATGTAGCAACCTGACATTATTATAAGTGGAATCCAAACCATCATAGTTATAATTACATGCCAGTAAATGTACATCACTACGGTATTTTCCGTACAATATTTTTCTACGAAATCCAACCATTTTCTTTCCTATAATAAAGATTAAAAGTGTTGATTTTAGGAGTTTCTTTATTTGCAGTTGCATAATTTAAAGGTTGCAATAAATTTAATTTAATTAATTAACTACCTTATATGTTCTGTATAAAGATAAAGGTGATGCTAATAAAAATCCTGCTATCCATGTTGTGGCCATTACAATTTTGGCACGTCTTCGTGTTAATCTGGTTTCTTGAGGTAGAACTATAGCAGTAAGTCTGTCATAACTAATTGCTGAAAGATTCATTACACTTGCAAGCAGTAAGGAACCTAAATATATAATTTTTAATTTATAATTTCACTTTTTTTAAATTTTACATTACATTCAAAAGCACCTTCTGCTTTACATCCAAATTCGCCAAGTTGATAGTTTTGAAAAAAGTCATAAATAAGAAACACCCAAGGATGTATTAGCAAAGAACACAAATCTGCAACGGCCATGTTGCCCACTAATAAATTCGTTGGTGATCTTAAATGCCTATTTTTGGCTATTATATAAATTAATGATACATTTCCAAAAATTCCCCAAGTTACAACAGGAAGAAATGCGAAGAGTTTAATTAAAATGTCGGACGGTTGCACCACCAACCATAAAATATTTATAAAGTTAGTCTAAAAAATAATAAAATTGTAATAATAATTCAGGAAAAGGGCACGATTTTTCGTAAAATTATAGAATTAATCAAATTATTCAAAAACTCACCGATTCATAATCAATATCTAATGCATCACCACAATTTAATAAAGCGTCATCTTCAAAAATATTTATTGTACTTTGTAGACAATTATTTCTTGTGTTGGTGTGGCACATCTTTTGGAAATAATTTAATTTAGTATTTCGATTGTTATGGCAGAATATTAATAAATCAATTAAACATGTACTTGGAAGTTAAAATAAACAATTTTGCGATGCACCATATGGTTCAATTAATTTCTGTAACGGAACAAACACAATAGTTAATGAAACAAACAAAATTGATAAAAAAGCTCTTATGCAGTCTGCATAACATATTTCTGGAAATCATGCAAAAATAAACAAAACATTTATTTCTTTTTTAATAGAAAACGGGTTGATGTTTATAAAATTTCAGTCTTTGAATCAGATAAAAAAGAATATGAGAGGAACTCTTACTAAGGCTAATACATCCTAGTAGACAATATGTACAAGGTGGCCCTTATGTATAAAATAAATTTTTTAACATTCAATGTCATATCAATTTATTCCTAACGTTAACTTCTTCTTCAAGTACCTTCTCCGCTAGGTAGCTTTTGGCAATCATCATTACTACTCATATTTTTGAAATCGCTGTTTTAAACACTTACTATCGGAGTAAAAAGTCCCCAATTACGTGGATAGTTTTTAAGATGTGGACCTTCAAACTCAGGGGTCAGAACTTTTTACTCCGATAGTGCGTGGCATTGAAACCATTCTCTCACGTTTTACAAACGCACGGCGCCACACAAAGTTGTAAACCAAGTGGAGGGTACCTGGAGGGCAAAGAAGATTGCATTCGGAGTATTCATAGATATAGAAGGGGCGTTTGATAATACCAGTCTAGAATAAATTGAAAAGAATATGGGGAGCAGGGGTATCCACTCAAAGATACGCGATGGATGTGCATCAGCCTACGATGTGACCGTAGACATAAAAGCTTCCCAAGGCTGTCCACAAGGGGGTGTTTTGTCGCCATTACTATGCTGCCTGGTAGCGGATGATCTTCTTCGGGAACCCGACAAACTCGGAGTAACGGCAATCGGATATGCCGACGACATAGCAATACTTGTAACCGGAAAATTCGGGGCCACATCAGAGCCTGATCGCATTCACCTGTAAAAGGAATATCTCTATCTATACATCTGACAGACAGCTCCAGATGACTGAAAACGTTTTCTTAAGTACCTGGGTATGACTCTGGACAGAACTGTGACCTTCAAACATCACATGGAAGTTGAGACAATCAAAACGTCGCCATTTTGAAAGTACCACCCCATTCATCAGTCATGGTTTGCATTGAAGCACTATGGAAGGATTGCTGCAAAACTAGTTACATGACATAAAAGATAAAATACAGAATTGGTAGAAATTGACGTCAATTGCCCTAAAATATAATAAACTAGGAAAGGCAGAGAGGTAAATTTTTAGGAGTTGGCAAAAAAAGGCTGTTAAAAAAACTGCTTTTGGTAGGTCAATCTATTACCTTAAATATTTTTTTGATTAATAATTTAAAACAATAATCTTTATTTGAACGAAATTATATTAATAACATTTTTAAATTTGCGTTTCAATAATACTTTAATTTCAATTTGCTGACAAAATGGATATAAAATATTAAGAAAAAATTAAAACTCATTTATCTAATAAGTAATAATACATTTGAAATGGCTACAGCCAAAAACTTTGCTTTAAAAATTATATTAAAAAAGAGCATTTGTTAAGGACATATAATTTAGTCCAATAACATTCCAACTTTATCAAAATTTCTTAAAGAATATTAATTTTTACAGATAAATATTTACATAGTCATAATTATTATAAGCTATATCTTTACAAAAATTTTAATGAGAGAATTCTTATAGCGTTTTCTACTGATAAAATAATTGCATGCTCTGGGGTCTGGATCCCACTTACTTTAGTATTACACGAAAGTTAGGGACCTACAATGTAGGTTCCGAAATACTATATTGGGAAAGTCATCCTGGGGCACGTAGTCTCGGTGGTTACCCGTTGCTTACAGAGTGGGATGTGGTTGTAAAATTTCAATGCTGGTTTTGATTTGAACCATAGACGGGCAACCACCGAGAGTACATTCCCTAGGATAAATTAAGTGGTTCAGAACACACTCCATTTTCCAGGACCAGAGAAACACAATTACATAATTATCATGCGCCCGCCAACATTCTAGCGCTAATATAAGAATAATGATAATAATCGTTTATGTTCATTTGGTTAATAATAAATCCGTGGTTTGTCCTAAAAGTAATCTGTAAAATAATCGGTGTTATTCAGTACAACTGAGTGGACTCTCGATTCAAGTTGCACTTTTAATATAAGTGGAACACAAAGTACGACAATAATGCGCATAAAGTGTTATATTTTCTGCATTCAGGGGGCACTGAATGAACCAGTAGAAAACGCTTTAATATCTTAACATCTAAACTCCCAAAAGAAATTTGATACATTTTACCAAAACTAATGTTGATGTTAAGAAAAAAATGTATTTAATATATACAAATTGTAATAATTTTAGGCAATTATTATTTAAACAAACAAAAAACCTATTGCTTATACTGAATCTTTTTACTGCTTATTATAGATTTGTATGACATTATTAAAACCTTCATCCAAAAATTGAATGCCTAGCCACTTTATTAATTTAAAAATCTATTAAGTCTCTTCATTAGTGACAACCATATCTGCATCAACCAGCGTATCTTGCTCCAAAAGAAAAACTCCTTCAGTTTCACCTGTGTCTTCATCAGTAGCAGCAATTGAAGTTGTAGCGTTAGAATTTTCTTGTATTTGATCCATGTCTTCGCCCCACTGATCTTCATGGAGTGCTTTAATATGATCTTTTAAAGCAAATGCTCTGGCGTAACTTGCTCCACAAGCAAAACAGTTATATTTCAAATTGTTGTCTTGCTTATGCGTTTCCATATGAGAACGAACGGCATATAAAGATGCAAAAGGTCGATTGCACTCGGTACATGTAAATGGTTTAGTATGCGTGTTTTTATGTCCTGCCAATTGCACCGCAGTTTTAAACGCTTTTGGGCAATATGTGCATTTATATTTGCGAACATTTGAATGAATGAGTAAATGATGATTGTATACACTATGAGCTTTGAATCTTTTACCGCATTCTTGGCATTGATATGGTCTTGTACCAGAATGAGTCCTCATGTGTAGGGTTAAACAATAACTTACCCGGAACGCTTTACCACAAAGTTCGCAAATGTGAGGCTTTTCTCCGGTATGAATCCTCTCATGTTTTACCTTTTCATGGGGTCTTATAAATCGGCGGCTACAGTATTGGCACTGATACGGGCGTGTTTCTAAATGGTGTTTTAAATGCTCTTGCATCAATTTATAATCTGCAAATTCTTGCTTGCAATATGTACATGTGTGTGCTTTTCCTGTTGCATGCACTCTCATGTGCATATCTAAATTACTTTGAGTAAAAAACTTTCTGTTGCAAATGTCACAATCGAAATTTTCTTGATCTGAGTGGGATCTCATATGGACATGTTTGTACACTTCATCATATTCTTTGTTGCATATTTCGCAGACAAACATTACCCTTTCCTTGTTATTATCTTCAAGATCTAGAATTAAAAATATATTTTAAAATCGCGTGCATTTAAAATATTTACGCTGTGACCACGTTCTCGGTCATAGGATTTCAACATGTAAAACTTTCGTAATAACACGCTTCCCTAATTATTTTAAGCCAAAAAAACTTCAAATAAAAGTTTTAGAACATAATATTCTGGACTTAAATTAATGTTTTGCAATTGCAAAAATTGTCATAATAGCCATTGAGAGATGAGTTGCGCAGAAAAAGGTATAATGGACCTTTCGAGATGGCCAATCAAACTTGACTATATAAAATTAATTTGTTCGCCCCGCCCGCACGTTTAACAAAATAATGCAGGAAAAACGCTGGTTATTAGACATACCATGATTTTCAAGTCTGCTCGCACGTGCAACTAATTATTAAACCAATGTACTTATAAAATTAATTTCAAATTCGCCCGCACGCGCAACTATATAGGAGGATGCGTAATTATTAAAAACAATATTTCTTAGAAGAGGCCATGATTCTCAAGACTGCTCGTACGTGCAATTAATTATTAAACAAAATAAACGTCTAATGTGCTTATTTGTGTACTTTACTTATAAAATTAATTTCAAATCCGCCCGCACGCGCAACAAATTATTGGAGAGTGCACAATTATTAAAAACAACATATAATTGGAAGCTAATCATTAAAAATATCATTTCTCAGACATACAATAATTTTCAAGTCCGCCCGCACGCGCAACAAATAATGGGAGGGTACATAAATCATTAAAAATGCCGTTTCTTAGATGTACCATAATTTTTAAGTCCACCTGCACTTGTAACAAATTATTCAACACCAAAAACGTCAAATGTACTTAACTGTGTACTTATAAAATTAATTTCAAATCCGCCCCCACGTGCATTGAACTATTTAAAAACACTGTGAATTTTATAAGAACCCATTCTAGTGTCTGCGTCTAACGCAGAAAGATATTATTTGTTGAAGGGGTACAACGTACGCGCTACGTTAATATTACTCTAGCGGTGTTGCGTTGCGTACTTTTGAACTGGAATACGATATACTATAGCAAGTGCTCCACATAAAATTGAGTGATGTAAGAGGATAAGATAAAATCTCGACAAAGAAGAAGCATTCGCTGAACATTTTAAAAATGTATTTATTATAAATCCGATTGTGACGTCTTTACGCCAGAAGTAGTAAGTGCAGTTGATTGATAAAAAAAAAATCAAAAAGAAAATTGTGAAATTGAAACCAATAAGGCTTTTGCACTTTATCTAATTACTAACTATACAAGAAGAGTTTCCACAGAAGGGTTTTACAGCAATGACCCATATTTTTAAAGCAGTACTTTGTGTAAAGTCTAGGTATTACACAGCTTTGAAAAGTGAACCAAATCATTATGATTCCAAAACCGAAAAAACCTCCAGAAATTAAACATTCTACAGGTCTATTACCAATATTGCCGAAACTGTTTGAAAGACTGTTAAAAAGATAGAGACCCCTAACTGGTTAATACATTCTTAACTACCAATTTAGCGTCAGAATGCACACAATTGATCCATATTCAAATATTGAAAAGGTTCTTAGAGAAAAAAAAAAGACTGCAGAGCAGAGAGTCTTCTTAGATGTTGCACAATGGGAGCGTCACCAGGGTAGGCCAAGAAGGAGCACACCCACCCACAGAATTCATCACATAGCACATAAAGTGTTTAAGATCTAAACAACTTATACTAATTTATAGTCTTATTCAAAACCTAAACCAATCAAAGCAGGGGTTCCACTAAAAAACGTCATTGTCCAGGTGTTTTAGCTGATGCATACAACAGCTATCCCAAAACACCATAACTACGTCACTAACCGATGGTGCGGTAAACTTAAAATCCGGAAACAACCTGGCAGAAGTAACTAAAGAATCTCAGGCAGCAGTAACTTTGATCTCTAACTAAACAAGTCATCCGGCTAAAAAAAAACTTCACAATATAAAGATGGGAACTTTGGCCAATCAAGAATAACAACAAGGACATTGCAAATAAAGACCATGCCAAGTACCTGGGCATGAACCTAGGCACGAGGCACACGAGCAGAGACGTGGTTTAGGCGCGACTTCGGAGTGAGTGTGATGTTCACATGAGGGGCAGTGAAGAAGTGCAGATGTGGCGGAATGAAGAAACTCAAAATGTATACTGACGACGAAAGTGACGATGACGTCCTCGATCTTGTTGTTTTGTCAAATTTTAACATCCAGAGAAAGTTTAGGGATCACCGAATATGGTTAAAAAAAAGCAAGAGTGGAATTTTCGATGTCATGAGGGAGCTAAAAATTTATCGAGAAAGGTTTCTTAAGTATTATATGATATCCTATGAGTGCTTTTACAGAGTGCTAGCCTTGGTAATAGACAGGCTAACAAAAAGGACCACCAAGTGGGGTGAACCTGTTAGCCCAGAAGAGACTTTGCTGGAAAAAAGAAGGGGCGAGGTGAGAGGCACGCTTATCCAAACTTACTCGAACAGCGAGGAAGAGGTGAAATGGAGACTAGGAGGCAAATTTCCGCGCTTCGACATCTAAGTGGCCATTGCACTATATGTTTTTATATAGAGTTGGCGTGGAAGCGTCGTACCTTTTACCTTGGAGGCACCGCACCTTCACCCCTTCAGCGTAAGGCTAAGTCTTATAGAGAATCAAGCCCAACTTGATATTAAGTTTCTCAAACCGTATTGTTTGCAAGTGGGGATGGGCAAATATTATTTTACCCATTTGCATTTTATTTATTATCCGTAAATTAAATTAAAGTAATTTACCTTCACCCATTATTCCATAATTCACAGGTGGTTCAACTTCTTTAGCTTTAATAGGATCATGCATTCTTAAATGCAAGCGCAATGATTTATAAGTGTTGAAAGGAGTGCTGCAATACTGACAAACATGCGGTCCTTCATGTTGTACTGCTTCTTGACCTGATTGCGTTTTAGTTGTTTTTACTTTTACATTATTGTGCATACGCATATGGGCACTTAATGACCTTCGTTGTGGAAAACTTGCATTGCATTCGGAACATTCATATTGCATTGGAGTACATTTGTGACACTGATATTGTTTTTCTTTAGTAAAATGCACTGAACAAAAAGAGCATTGATACACTTGCAGGATATTTGGTTTTTCAAGCGTTGGTATGTCTTCCTTGTTTATTTTCTCTGCTATACCGCCGTTTATATGAAAATATTGAATTATTGGTTCTGGACGAATTTTTTTTTCCTGCTTTTCTTGATCCCAAAATTTTTCAATTTGTACAACCTTTCTTGTATATAATCTTCCTGCTTTATCAGTGCATTCTTCTTCTTTTATAGTTTGAAGTAGAGGCATTTCTGTATCTTCTGATTCACCTTTTTTAACTTCCTCTTTTTGCTGTTCGTTCGAATCTTCTTCCTCTTGAACAATATTTTCACCATCCTAAAATGTAATATTATAATTTTGGTTTCCTTTTAGAATAATTTTATTATAAAGTAATACTTCAACAAAAACTTCTTGTCCTTCATGAAACTCTGCTAGATGTTTATCAACGCTGCTGAAACTCACAGCACAACTGGAACAATAAAAAGTTTCGTCATTATCTTCCTCCTCTTGCTCCATTTTAATTTGAACATTAAAATCTTGTGAATTTTCCTCAGTTAACTTTTCTGCTTCCACTTCTTCATTATCTTCTTCCTCATCCTCGATCTCACATTTTAATTCGCTTTCTTTAGATACTTGATTTGTTAAAGCTTTCTCTAATAAACTGTCTTCGGTTTTATCACCTTGGTTGTCACTAGTCACAGATTTATTAATTTTACAATCTGTACTTAAATGTTCACAAAGGTTTCTAATTGTATTAAATTTTTTGCCACACACAGTACATAACAAATTATCTATCATATTTAGCAAATGGTATTTTAAAGATGTAGGAGTTGAAAAGGTCTCTGTACAGCATAGAGGACATTCTAATCGTAATGAACCCATTATCGTTGCTTTTCAAATTTTTTTTTAAATTTAATTTTTATATGTTGCTAATTTCTTTTGAAACTGGTTATTTATGAATAAACTAATAACTTCATAGCGAACACCACACTCACGAAGTTCGTCAAAAATGGCGTTTTACTACCACAATATGGCGTTCTCGCAGTTCTACCACTTATTGTTTTAATTAAACATTCTTTTGTTTTGCAGATAATTTTTTATTTAATCATTTAATAAAAACGTTAAATTATTTTGTATGCTATATTGATTTGAAGTATTTAAATATGTCCTAATAGAAATTAGTTTTTAATGTCCCAACCTCATTTTATGATCATTTCTCCGTATATGTTGGTTCTACTTAAATGACGTGTGTCCATGTGAACCAATAACCAATTAAGTTTTTCAAAGAGTAAAAAATAAAAAAAAATGTTTATAAGCTTGCAAGCTGATGTAAAGGAATATGATAGTGGTAAAATATTTAAAAAAGTTAATGGTTTTGGTCCAATCCGATTTAACCAACGACATGATATATACATGTCGTTGGGTTTAACTGGAGGTGTGGTACAAATTCTCTAGCCTTGATAAATTTAAAAATAGAGATAGTAAAAGGTTACATTTTTTAACTTTACTCTATGCTATTTTTAAGTATTTATCGTATATTTTATTATTCCCTTTCAGGGGAACCTGCTAAAACTGCTGTAACCTCTAGAACCCCTGCTGTAACCTCTAGAAAGCGCGACTCCAGGTGGCGTATCGGGGAATGACTCGAAGATAAGGGTGGAAGGGGGGATTTCAAACACCTCCTGCAGAAAAACATGCAATTATTTAGATGGCGTCTGACACAAAATGGGCGGCTATTGCCAGCGACTGACCCAGAGTGGGTAACTGAGTCATGGGTTCTCCAGTAGAGGGTTTTGGCGTCAGGATTTATCATACATCTGATATAGAGGGAGGAGCCTCATTGGATGCGGGAGGGAGGTCTAATTCTACAGACAATTTAGGACAAACAAACCTAAATCGTCAATTAGGAACATGGAATATCTAAGGATGAAAAACAAAGGATAAAAAGTAGCAAAATAATTCAAAAGGCTCAACATGGACATACTCATTACTACCGAAATAAAAAGGAAGGAAGCGACACAGAAATGATCAACGAGGTGAGGTACTACATTGTTGAAGGGAGTCAAGAAAGAAGTAAAAGCAAAAGCAGGAATAGATGTGGTTGAAAGCTGTTGGAATTCACACGAAAATTCTAAAAACAAGATAAGTCAATTATAAGTTAACAAATATTATTAAAATTCAGAGCACAAATAACAAACAAGCCTTTTAATAAAACGAAAAATTACGTGAGAAATACCCATTTCAGATGGGGATAGTCTGAGCACATTACTGTTCTTCACAATCATGGACTAGATCATAAAATCTTTTAAAAGACATAAATATTGGATACAGTATGGATAACAAAAAATTTAGCATGGTATATGTTATGCGGATGATGCAATAATAACTGCATAAAGCGAGGATGACCTACTTCATCAGTTTAATACAATAGCAAAGCCATTTAACATGCAGATATCCCTACAAAAAACTAAATCAATGGTCATATCTAAGGAGCCTATCGGACGACAAGCCAATATAGCAAGTCATGCGTTTCATTCATCTGGGGACTGAAATATCTAGTAAAAGGGACCTGCAGAAGAAACCAGAGCAGACTACTCGTATCTAAAAGGAGCAACATTTTTTTTTCGTGGGAGGGGGAAATCTTCATAGACACCAGACAGCCCGTACTGCCTGGTAGTGCCGGATTCTTAACGGCTAAAAACTCCTCCCGAACAAAGACACGGGCCTCCGTTGAAACCACCTAACGGGCGTCGAATATCGCAAGAGGTTGTTATTGTCGACCACCACCGGCATCACCTTTCGGCATTCTTCAGAGCAACTGCAAGCAACATAAATGAAATAACTACAAAGAACATAAATAAAGACACTCAGATCCATATTGGGACTCAGCCTTACGGAAAGGATACGAAGTGAGGATATCCGCAGAGACTGTGGAATTAAGTATATAGTACGCTGGACACGATCAAGACGCGAATGAAACCACCTAAAAGATGGATGGACACTCGGATCGCAGGAGGCATGAGAACAACAAAAAGTTGGAAATAACAGGATTTAATCCCAAAATAATAAGAAGAAGCAATCATCGGAACCAGTCAACGAAAGAAGTTATAGAAAGAGATAGAAAAGACAAATCCAACGGAAGATAAATTGATGTGATGACATCACATGAAGACTAGCGCCAATTGTGACCACGAACGTAACTAGACTGGCGGTTTTAAGCAAAAATAAGGGAGTGAGTATAGCATGATGAATGGCTACAAATCCAGTCTTTAACGGTAACCTTCGCATACCTGGCGACCTCTGGTTGTGTTTTAGCCCTTTAGTATGAAGGGTTTGGCGAAGTAAATGAGTAAAACTATATCACATTCATAAGAGGAGTCTACCCCTACAAAAAAAGACGCAGCCACGTATCTACTCAAAATACAAAATTTCCTTTGAGGCAATAGTGTAACCACGAAAAAGTTCCTTTTGGTGAAAAGAACTGATAGAGGCCTTGAAAATGTTATTCCTTTCATAATCTCCAAAACTTTATATGGTATAGCTGGACAAATGATATCAATAAATTATATTGATCTGTCTGGAAACATCAGTGGCCTCTTTTGTTAATGCTCCTTAAGGTTATTTTGTTTTAAATTCTTTAATCGAAAAAATCCCCTATGATATGAAGGACCAATGTGTAATAGGAGAATCCGTACACGGAGAAACAGAGTTGTGGAAGAGATTCTAAACTACAGACTTTCAATGTAAAGAGTCTTCCGTGGTACAAGAAGACTTTGGTACCTCCATGTACGCCAGTACATAACAGCACCAATTCGATGTTTTTGGTGTCAAATGATTTGACACACTTTTGCACATACTTGGGTGTGTGTATGCGGTAAACAACTTCACGAACGATAGCCTTGCCATGAACCTGTCTCAACTGCAACGGACCCTACCGGTAGGTAGGGTAGCGCACGGCATCTTCCTTGTACCCTGTGATATTTAGATTTAACCAAACACTTTACGTTATATTGCCATATAATGAATTATTTAATATATTATAGATTATGCATAGCAAAATAAAAATTGTCATTTTTTATTAGAGGGGCTGCGGTTCTTATGGCGAGTCGCCACTGTATACTAGTAACTTCAGCGAGACCAAAAGGAGTTTTGCGAATGGACAAGGTGAGAAACGATAGATAAGAAATCAAATGGCAGTTGAGAAGTATCTATACTCATATATGAAACCATGCAACTCAACAAATTGCAAAGGGATGCAGAATGAAATGGATACCAATAAAGTGGATAAGAGGGGATAGCCAAGAAAACAATGGAAGGAAGAAATAGTAAAAGGCAATAAATACTAAAGATATACGAGAGGATTAATGGTGCAACAGAGGTGAATAGAGCTTGGGCGGCGGATAATGAGTAGATATAGACAGGTTAAATTACTAGTGTGGAAATATTTAATTTCTGCCCTTCATAAACTTTTAATTTCATTCAAAAAACGCGCAAAAACGATTTATTGCGATCAAAGCTACATCCTGTATTTTCAACAATTTCTTTAGCTGCCCACAAGGCACATTGCATACACTCTTCTAGGTTGCTCCCTTGAAAATATTTGGCTAAAAATCCCCCTACGAAAGCATCGCCGGCGCCACTTGTGTCTCTAACATTAGCCGGCAGTACGGAAAACTCTTGAATGCACCCGTTTGTCACCAAAATTACAGGTTTATCGCCACTGGTAATTACCATGATTCTGTTTTTAACGTTCATAAAATTATTTACAAGTATTGCAGTTTCTGACAATGAAGTGCGTCGGACATTTAACAAATCTGCCAAAGACTGCAACTCCTAAAATATTGTTGTTTTATTTAAAGGTATCTTTGATATAAAAAATAAAACACCCACTAGAGCATTTCCAAAAACAATATCAACTTCTGGAAATATTTTTAGTATAGCGTCAGGGTATTTTTGCGGCAAAAAAGTGGCACCCAGGTTAAAAATAATTTTTATACAATTTGATTTGCTTAGCTTTATAATTTCCCAAAAGCAATCTTTAGAAACTCCTAAAAATAAAGCCTGAAACGAAAATAATTTTGAGATGCGTGCGCAAATATTTTTACAAAGTTAGTTACCGAAATGTACACAAATTTGGTTATATTTAATCCATGACTTGCAAATGCGTCTTTGAAATGTTCTAAATTATAGCATTTTGAAGCACCTAGGTCAGTTACTAAAGTTCTTGAAGAGTTTTCAATAAGTACAGCACATTTAGAGGTGGCAGCACAATTTAACTTTTTAAAAACGCATATTACGCCCTCATTCGCCAATTTTTTTTTAATCAATTCGCCGTGTAAATCGTCACCAATTGCACCTAAATAAAACAAATCAATTTTTTCACGTGCAATCCACTTTAGAACCCTTGCAGTGTTTGTTATGCTTCCCCCTACTTCTTTTTCAATGGCATACTTTTCTAATTCATTGAAAAATGTTTCTTTGTCATCCCAATGTTGCACGTCGCGTTTTAAATTATGTCTGCTCAAAAATGACCCATCTACTGTCACCAGTAGGTCTATCATGGGACTTCCTAAGCACACGATCATTTTATTTGTGTCAACACACTTAAAGAGTTAATTACATCTGACTGTTGACTCCTAGAGTGCATAATCCGGATTACTTTATCGCTTCCTTGAAGATTAAAATGTTTTTGTTTGCTTTATCACGAAGTGACGTTTTGGGCAATTTAATAGCCGAATCTTAAGATAATATTTTCTTAACACTCAAGATAAATGAAAGGTTTTTTCTTCTAAAAAAAATATAAAAATAAGTTTTGTTTATAAATTATTAAGACTATTAATTATTATAAACTATTAAGAATTATTAAATATTTAATTCAGGAAGACCACTAGTGACTGAGGCTACACTACACATCAGAGAGTATATAATACCCCTACACCTACTTTGGATCCGTATTTCTCCTGATCCGATGTCGGGCGACCATTGGACGACGACGGAATGAAAAAAGGTTTTAAGTTTTAAGCTATAGGGGGAAACCAGATCCGACGATGACCGATTTATCTCGTGGGACTTCTACGATCAAATATGTTTGTTTTCATTTCGATTTCTCATCCCGACGAAACACAAAAATGACAAAAATTGATTTCCTGAAGTTGGATTTGCCAGTTATGTCGTTTTTTTATGCCTTCATGAATATAATTAAACGTTTTTATGGTCATACGGTGGTAGTCCTTGACTTTATCAGGGTAGTTTCGTATAGTCTGGTAAGTTTTAAAAAATTGCACTGCAGATCTATCTTCATTAAAATTATACACCCATGTACTTTTTCTTCTACGTCTTTTAAGAACGTTAATTTCTAACAAGAGCCAACATATAAAATCTTCATATCAGATCACTCATCACAATGAATAGTTCAGAATAATCGGGTACTGGTCGGGCTCGGGCATTAACTGAACAAGTGTAGCCATAGCATAGAGGCATAGTGACATTGAGGCATAGGCAACCACGACAGACGACATCGGATCAGATAATCGGTCTATATCGGATCGGGAGAATTACTGATCCAATATAAGTAAAATGTGTTTTGCATATAAGGTTGCATACAATGCGTAAGAGAATTAATTAAATTTGATTACTTGTAAAATTTTACGTTTTAAATACAATTAAGCTAATAAATAGTATTTATTTTGGTCAAATACTGAACAAAACAAAGGTTATAAAATTAAAACTTCAACTTTTTTGAGTTTAATTTTCTTCCCGGAAACTAAAGTTAAATAAAATTTAGTCAAATTACAACAAAACATACTTACATATTAAATTATTTTAAAAGGTGATATATTTTCAATAAGATTTTAAAAGAAATAAAAAATAAATTAAAGAGAAGAAAAATGTATCAGTTATGTATCGCGTGGAACATTTGTTGCTATTAACCTCATTTTTTTATATACAAAATAACTTTCGTGTAAGTTTGTTTGGTTGTATAGCTACATAATAAACAAAAAAATGCGAGGAGATTCCTATTAAGGTAAAATAAATAAGAAATTAACGACCGCATTTATATTTCTAGTTGTACACTAAGAAGAGCCTCACTGGTTCTTTCAGAAATCCTAAATTTAATTGTCATTGTCAAACTTTTTCAAAATCTTTAAAGGGATAGCATTTAAGCAGTGGTGTAGTGGGGCCGGAATGGACCGGAACGGCGTTTCGGTACTTTATTAGGGAAGCGTTGCGGTACTTTTTTTTCCAGAAATATTGCTTTTTTAACATCTTTTTACACTTAGTCTTGTAGATTGTTTAAAAAGCTATGGATTCGATGAAAACTATTTAAAAAATAATCTAATTAGATTACTAGCGTAATCTTGGGTAGAAAATCGGGTGTTGCAACACAACTATTGCAAAAACATTGTGGTGTGGCACTGTTTAGTTTAAACAGTGCTTATAACTATCAATCGGTGATTCTATATCTGAAGTCCATGGTGTAAATTATTTTCAAATTTTTATGGATAAATTATATAGCATTAACAGTTATTCGCCAAAGAACCAAAGGGAGCTTGAGTCATGAGAATCGAATTAAAAAAAAAGGTCGCGTATTAGGGGTGAGGTGGGTGGCGAGCTCCTTTAAAACAGTTTTAGCTGTATGGAAGGATTTTTCATCTCTGTGTGCGCACTTTAAAAATTTCGAAAAACCAAATATAAAAAAGTCAACTCGCAAGACCGCCGCCCCCTGCTACATCGGGGCGTTATGGTACTTCTTTTTTTGGGACTACACCACTGCATTTAAGAACATTTTGAGTTATTGTAAGACGCTTGTGGGGGTTGTTGATGCCTCAACGGGCACCTTCCCGAGTGGTGGATAGGTGGAAAAGCCTCTCAAATATGGTTGGGAAATAGTGGTTTAGCGGGGCGGGAGAAGCGGTCAGCGCTACCGTACTTTTTTTATTTGAGTCGGTACGACCACCCGGACTTTTATTGCAGTTATTTAAAAAATCGAACATTTACAATCGATATTATTCGTCTAAATTTACCCATCCCTTAAATTTCTTCTTAAAGTGTAGTCGGTTTAACAATAAAGTACCCGGCATTATCTAATTTTGCATTAAAACGGCCAGTACTCACTGGCTCAACCACTGCTGTGCCGTTCCTTGGCATAGGACTTCCACGAGACGTCTGAATCGAGCTATATTGCATGACATTTTATTTAGTTTGTTCAAGGTGTATCTATGCCGTGAAAAAATGCGAGAACGATACCGGTAGTGCTTCTGAGGCCAAGAGAGGA
>JARJDX010085455.1:0-10380 GCA_030264735.1 Gymnusa sp. GC000175
ATAGAAAGAATTTTGAAAATCAGGATTAGAGAATAATGGAGGTAAATAGAACAATACTGAAAGAAATCCAACGGAGGCAACTGATATGGTATGAACACGTGGAAGGGATGGGTGTTGAAAGGCTCCCTAAGCAAATACTCGAGTAGAGGCCAGTAGACAGAAGGAAAAGTGGGAAACCCTCTAAAACTAGAAAGGCGGAATTCGGAAAATAATCTTCAACTTGGAGACTTGGAAGATAGGAGAAGCTGGAACCAGGAAACCGGAAGGCGCAGAACGCTTTGACACTGGACTTAAATGTATATAAAATCGTGTTATTAGAATACTTAGCAGCTTATTGGTGTACCGGTTCATTGGTACATTTTTTCATCTTATATACCGGGTGGGGCAAAAGTTTGGAAACGGTCAAATATCTAGAGAACTACACAACTTATCGCAAAAAGAAAAATACGTCTAAGAAGATTTTGAAAAATCTATTCAACCATACTAAACAGTACCACCCACTCCCTCCCCAAAGGGGTGTGGTGGGGGTTAACTTTAAAATCTTAAATGGAAACCTTCTTTTTTTATGGTAGATTCAGATTCTAAGCAAAAAAAATAAGTAGGTTTTGTCGAAACATTCGCAATAGATGGCGCTGTAATTTTAAAAAATAAACAATGCCTAAACCGAAATGTGACACTTTGAAAACATTTGTCATACTAGTGGTTGCAAATTTGTCCTATTGTAATTCGAGATGCAACTTTCGGATAGTGAACGTATGACGTTATTGATGATGCGAGGATGTGGGGACAGTGTTCGATCTTACGAGGAAGCCAATTTATTTAAAATATCCAAATCTATCGTTCAGAAAACTGTTAAACGCTTCGAAGAAACCGAAGAAGTGAAGGATCTTATGGCAGACCAAAATTAGCGATAAGTGAGGAACAGAAGCAGGACGCGATGCAGCATTTTGTGGAAAACCCTCATGTTTCGTAAAGGAAAGTTGCCCAATTTGTTGACATCAGCGCTCGGTCTGTGCAACGCGTTCTACGGTTGGAGAAATGGCACCCGTACACCTGACGCAAGAACTATCGGAGCTTAATTTTTGCAATAGGAATGAGTTCTGCGAGGAAATGATGTGACGTTACGATAAAGACCCCACTGTCTTGGACAAGGTGATATTTTCTGATGAAGCGACGTTTCAACTGAATGGTCAATCAGCAAAATCTGCGATATTGGAATGACAGCAATCACCATTGGATGTCCGATGTCCACAGCCAGTACTCGGAGAAGTTGAACGTTTGGGATGGGTTTTCGACACGTGGTATTGTGGGACCATTCCTCAATAATGGAAATCTAAACGAAGAGATGTATCGAGACGTGCTGCAGAATGAAGTGGATCCTGCTATGGCATCCCGATGTAGACGACGTTTGGTTCCAGCAAGACGGCGCTCCAGCTGACTACGCTGGCAGTATTTAAACGAAACATTTCTCGGTCGCTGGATGCGGCCGAATGGCGAAATCGCGTGGCCTGCAAGATCGCCGGATTTAAGCCCGCTCGATTTTTTCTGTGGGGGTACCTAAAAAACAACGTTTATGCCACCAACCCAGCGAGTCTCGAAGATCTGCGGAAACGCATTGTCAACCAGATCGACCACATTACAGTGCAGATGAGAAATAATGTCATGAATGACTTTTACTGTCAACTGGGACAGTGCCAAATGCAGGACGGCGAACAGTTCGAACATTTGCGCTGAAGACAAGGGAGTTGGGAGGATCCAATCTACAATAATCAGTCCTTTTCAGGACTACATGATGTGCAAAATCCGATCAGGCAACCTCCTCATGGTGCACATCGGGTAACGCAAATGCCGACGGTACATTTTAAGTTGTCGTGTTAAAAGTGGAAAGTTTATTATTCACAGTTTATAATTTGGAGACATTCAAATTCATCTTGTCATCTAGAAATCTTTCTTTCAAACTATCAGAAATGTAACTGTGTTCAATTACACCTTGATCGCTATATAGTGGCATGTGAAATGCGCAGAAACCTGACAAGAATAGAAGGGACACATGGCAATTGCTGCATAAGTACATTCCAAGACAAAATTTTAATTAACTATTATTTATCCAAAAAAAAATTTGATTATTGGATGTATTTTTGACAAATTAAAATATACGATTTTCGCCACTTTTTCAGGACCACAAAATTTTTTTTGACCGACCGTCCGGCGTCCCGAAGTCTTTAAAGTTGAAAAAACAAAGGACGATTTTTCGAAAAGTACGGATTTTACAAAAAAAAAACAACCAAAGCTGAAAGATCGTCTAAAAATTTAGAAAAAAGTCAAATGGCTCGAGGCAATCCAAGCACTTAGGTTCACCTCGATTTTCGTTTGAAAATTTTCCGTTTTTATCAAAAAATCATTTTCGTTTTTCCCCCTTTTGACCCCCACAGAAATGTTTTTGAGAAAATTCCCGTTGAAAAATTAAAGGTCCCAACAAGAACTTTTAGACGCTTTAAAAAAAGTAACCGAGGCCGCTTTTGGCGTCGCTACGCGTTTTTAGTTTAAAAAACAAACGACGGTATCTCCGAAGCAGAACCTCTGATCAAAAACAATTTCTGTACTTTTTTGTAGGGCGTCTAAAGATCTACAAAAAACCTTATGACTATAAAACGTCAAAACCCCGCATGTCAACTTTATTTTCCAATTTGGCGGACGTGTTGCGTTTATAACCTTTCAAACTGTAAGTTTGAATTGGCAGCAGTGCTTGTACGTCCTTTCCTGCTTGTCAAGAAGAACCAACTCTGAGTCATAGAGTACCTAAACTGACTCCACACTAACTGTCAGCTGTCATCGATTGCGCAAGTATTTCTGCGCATATTTTGTACATAATTGTGGACTTTTTAAAACAAGTTAAAAAAAATTTCGTATATTTTTTTTTTATAAAATATGTTTCCAAGTTGCAACGGTACAAAATACTTCCAAAAAAAATTTTAATAAAATTTTCTATAAAATTTTGTATTGTGTCACGGGCCTTAGGCGCAAAAATACTTTTTCAGAGACTGTACAGTACTTTGCTTTAAGACAGCGCTGCCACTCCCACTTTCAAGTGGGAGATACTTCTGCACATCTATAAGACATCCGCCAGCTAGACTTGGTCAAGGTGTGACAATGTTAATTTCTAGGTATTTGCGAAACATTATTTTTTTAAGATTACAGCGACATCTATTGCGAATTAAAATAAATGTTTTGACGAAACATACTTATTTTTTTGCTTAGAATCTGAATCTGCAATAAAAAAAAGTAGGGTTCCATTTAAAATTTTAAAGTCAATCCCCACCCCACCCCTTGGGGGAGGGGGTGTATGGTACTGTTTAGTATGATTGAATAGATTTTTGAAAATCATTTTGGACATATTTTTTCTATTTGCGATAAGTTGTGTAGTTCTCGAAATATTTTGCAAAATAAATTGTTGCAAAGGCGCAATTTTTAGATTTTTTTTTTTGCTTTTATACCTTTATAGTGTTTTCACATTTTTAAAAACATTAAGAAAGTCTTCCATGCTTACTAAATTTATAAATTATTTTAATTATAAAAGATATAAATATACAGGGTGTCCGTTTTTTGAGCCCCACCATTGAGATCTTGAGAACCCTAAAAGATACGAGGTCGGTTAAATCAGGGCAAAGTTGCCACATTAGGAGACTAATTTGATAATGTATTTGTTTTTCCAAAAATATGCATAGGTAACTAGATAAAACGAAAATTTAAATTTTTGTCGATTTTGTTTTTGGCTTATAACTTTCTTAAATGAACAAATACACAATTTTAGTTTGCACTCTTTCTCAAAATTTTTACAACAAAATTTTACAACGTGGATTTGCAAAATAAAAATTATTCATTTACACGATGAAAGTGACTTGAGTGAACATTTTTGTGGACAAAACAAAAATGAAACGTCTATGAATGAATATGCAGTTTCTATTATTATTATAAATAGTAAAAATATATTATTATTATAACTCTTATAGAATTATTATTATTATTATTATTATTACAATAACCTACAATTAATATTTTTTTTACCTAAGTAGAGTTTGCATTAAATAAAATGTGTAAGTGTCAGAACTTGTTACTCGAAAAAGTTCGCCGTCTTTGTAGGGTGCGATTACTATTTGACCAATTGCAAATATCAACCCAGTGCCCCAGGAACGAACCTGAAATCTTTTAAACTGAAACTCAATACTCTACGACTGCGTAATTATAATTAAATATATTACTTTCTTATTTCTTTACGTTTAATATTATATTTAAAAGAGATTTTTATATTAAAAAGCTAAGGAAAATAAAATTCGTTTTGGTTTGTAATAAGTAAAAACAATTTTTAGGATTATGGAATAATTGAAGATATATAAAAATTCGTGAATGAAATGAAATGAATAAACCTGTCAAGTCGCAAATCATCCGAGATGCGGGTGAAATAAAATAAAATGACATTTAACCTCCCATTTCCGCAGCGGATTACATCTAAATATGTCGGGCGTTTTCAGCGGTTGTCCTCAACGACACCCCTAAGCCTCTCGCGCGGTGTGATTTTGTCAAGTGAATAGGGGGTGAGAGTTTTACCGCGGAGGCATCTATAGTCTGTGTGGAATAGCAACAGGGCGCATACGTCAATCATCAATCGGCGAATATCAATCTGAGGGATTGGAGGACCACCCACCAAGGTGCTTTGCGTGGGGCCCCTAAACATCTGGAAAGGAATTGCCCTTTTCCCCTTCGCAACTTTGTTCGTGCCCTTGGGCCGCGGATTTTCGTGCGTTATGCGACATTCCTGTGAGATGAGATTGCCGATTGGTTCTTATTAATATCAAGGTCGGTTATTTGTGTATCCATGTTTTTTTTAACACCCACCGCAAATAAAAAGAAATAACATACTTAAAATTAAATTTGATTGTATTAAAAGCGGTAATAACAAAAATTTCAATAAATATCCTTCCCACTGCGAAAATATACATTTTTTATGATTTAGGTATGTAATATTTTCCTGAATTTTAACGAAAAATAAAGCAAAACCTTTTTTCCTGTTTCTAAAAACAATGGATTTCGGATTAATAAATTTTAGTAATGATAAAATAAATTTTTCTATTTAATATTCTTTTTTAATGGGATTTCTCGATGGCATTGTGTGTAGAATTGAAAATATAACTTTTATTATTGTATTATTGAGTGAAAATTAAAAACTGTATTTGGTGTCTAGTATATGAGTCTCTGCGGGTGTTAATAGAGTGATAATGAATGTTAAAATGCAAATGATTTGTGATTCACCCCCGAGCCAAGTGATTTTGAATCAGCATGAGGACACTTCGGGTCCTCGCTGCAGACGCCCGTTAGCCTGGAAACCGCATTTATGCACTTGCTAATTTTATTATTAACATTTTCAAGTGCTCTTTATTCAACTTAATTATTCGACTTGTAAATTAAATTAGTTGTAAAAGTTAATTACAACTCAATGCTTTCGCCTCAATATGCATGTTTTGAATTTAAATCGTCACTTTTAATTGATAATAAAAACAACATTGAGGCAGACACCATTCTTTTTAAGGACATAGCGCATAAAATTATTGAAGGAATTTGTTTTCTTTTATTATGAAATTCTTACAACAATTTGCAGAAGGAATTCTTCATGTCTTGAATTTGTCTAGCATTTTTATACCGCAAACTAATAATACTGCCCACATACAATTAAATGGTAAGAAATTATAAGTTGCTTGAAGCTACACCGGCCATTTTAGCCCACCAACAAAATAAGGATGGCATAATTTATTAAACATTTATTAGAAATTTATTTCGGAAATAATAAATTTATTAAAATTGCCAATAAAAAGTTATTAACATATACTCTAGCTTACACTTAAACCTACACCAGCCACGTGTAACTTCTAAGAAAACTAAGATATCGAAATGAGGTTTTTGCTAGAATTTATTAAGAACTTATCAGAAATGGCCTATATCAAATAAAATACCATAAAATTATTTTCGGGATGTGAAAATCACAAAATACGTGGTAATTTCATTTTTTTATTTTTAAATAACGTAGAAAGTAATAAATCTGTATGTGGCAACATTTGCGTTTTACTCAGCATCCGAGCTTCAAGACTTGTACGACAAAATTGAACTCAAAATTCTTTGAACCAAAATTTTGTGATGCAAGAACCAAATGGTACCGTTTTGGTTGAAAGTAAAAAAGAACTAAGACTGACGTCTATTGTTGTTATATTTCTTGTTATATACTTTTACCATTGGTAAAACCGGAAATATTCACTGAAAAGATAATTTTAACATTGCGTCGTCATGAGATTAATTAAATGGAGATGCATTTTGTGGTGACAATTGTCATACAAATTTTGGAATTCTTGCATAAAGAAATTAAGATTGGAGTTCAACGACGACCCAATGTCGAGTATGTTGACAAATTAGTCCAATTATTAAAACATTTCAAGAGAAACACAACGATGTACCCAATGGTTAGATTAGGTTAGCTCTGGTTTGGAGCTTTATAATTATAGTAAGCCTAGATATAAACAACTCACTCAAGATTTTTGCTTAAGAAACTGCCATAACTTAACGCGCACCAATAATATTTTTTGAATTTAAAACCTTCACCCGAGCCGCGCACCACCCAAACCAAAGCTCTCGAAGTTACCATAAGAAGATAAAAGTAAAAATCATCTTGCATTGAATCACGTATCAACTGATCAGAATAGAAAATTAAACTAAAATAAAAAAAGAAAGGAAAAACAGCAACACCAAAATAAGTATTGAAAGGAAGACTTGAAGAAGGATAAATTTGCTTAATATCACATGAACGTATGATGTAAGGTACTATGCACTGATTAAGATGCATCAGCTGACCTTTGAACACTTGCGGTTTAATTTAAAGAATGATACATGCAAGGTTAAAATTAAATTAAAGAAGTGATGATTCATAATTTTTTGTTAATAAATTAACTTAACTTTTCTTCTGGACTTTTCTTCCAAATTTTCTAATGTGAGGCTTGCGAAGTAGGTTTTCTGTTTTTCCTTTTCTTTATCTATTCTACGCTCTATGCACCCAACTACTGATCTCAAAATCGTCGTTTTCACCTCACAGCAATAAAAACTTTTAAATGCGTACCAATGCCCCAACTTCTTAACTCGCCTTGCCAGCGTGGGGGTTCATGGTTAAAACCTTTTCTGATCAGAAGTTAAATGAAAAAGCATGTTACAATAATGGTTCGGTTCCGTTAAACTGTAGGTCCACCACATTACAAGTTGTCAGCATAACAGATGGAGAAAAGGCTACAAGCCAGTAGTACCATGTTGAAGACTGCTGAAGAAGTCTCAAAGAAGGTTTCTTTCAATGATTTATTATTATTATCTTTTGGCAATTGGCAATAGTGAATGGTTAAGTAAAGGGATCTTTTTATCTGTCAAATACTATTTGCTAACAAATCGACACGTTGTTGTTCTTCCACAAATTCTATGTGGTCCACATTTATCCAGCTTCTGCATGCTGTCTAAGTGGTTGTTTACCGTTTGGCCTTAGTACCAATTAGATAGGAATAACACCCTTAATATGGCAAAAGCAATGAGTTTTAATTGCTCATTCTAGCTTTATTAATTATCAGCGCCGAAAAGAACTTCTAGGCTCTAGGGCATGCATTGTCACTTATTTTTTGGATCTAAGTCTCGTTATGAATAAAAAGAAAATGTGACTCTTTATTCCTACATGAGCAAATTTCTTTGCGCATTTTTGGTCTAATGTTATATTTTTTTAAGACCATTAAAGCATTGTTTACTTTATTCTATATAATTTGTTTAACTGTTAATATTTACAATTTCTGTGACCATTGCCGGTCTTGGACATCAATTTTTGCTGATAATTTAACTGGTTTAATCCACATTCGTCGATTATTGATATGTTGGGACGCGCTTTGATTACCCAAAATATATCTTATAAAAGTCGCCATCTAGCGGAAGACTGTGAACTATATACCGAATACTTCATTACATGCATAAAGAACTGTTATGACGTAACCTATATATATATTACCGGGTGAGCGGCCATTGTTAGACTGATTGCAACGCCGCCCATAGGTAAAGTTCTTTTCCAATTAAACAGAAATGCAGAGCACTGTGGTGTAGTGGACTTAAACATTTAAAATATACCTTTTTTAAAAATAAAACCCGATTTTTGCCATCCACATAGAATATTTACATTGTTTAATAATTAAAGTATTTGGATAAGAGCCTTCGATTTTGTAAGGATATATCGAATAGGCGAATTATTTTTAAATCAAAGATGTAGAATTGTCATGGCTAAAATCTATGTCCCTTTCATCGGAACTACGATCGAAGAAAATGACGGGAAAAAACTACAGAATATGTGATATAATGTAGAAGATCCACAGCACGAAAATTTCTTGCTACGTCAACAAAGACCACTCAATCGTAAACATATAAAACTTGCATTCAAGAACCAACGAAAGAGGGTATGGGGTAAAAAACGCAAAAACCAAACTTGAAAAAAAATAAATGGGGAAAAAAATCTTTATCTTCTTCTTTTCAGAGGAGCCCCTATTGGGCTGTTATTTTCTGAAATTGCTACTGCTAATGTTTTCTTGTGACAGAGATTGCCAGCTGCCTTTCCAGCATTTATATGGCCTCCCTAGCGGGCATCGGCCTGTTGGTCTCTCTTCGAATACTATGCATGCTAGTCTATCCTCGTCCATTCTTTTAACGTGATCGCGCCAAATTAAAACAAAAACGCGTAGTGCGTTTTTGTCCGCTATAACACGAAAGCAAGGGACCTACGGTTTAATGTGGGTTCAGAACCATAAATTGGTAAAGTTATCCTGAGGTATGTACCCTCGGTAGTTGCCCGTTGCCTTATAGTGTTCGTAACATTCCGATGTTGGTTTTCAGGACTTGATCCCTGGACCTTTAGCTTAGCAGGCAAGACACGACCTACCTAAGTTACGATTACTCCTAATAGCTCAAAAAGTCGGAAAATGATAAAAGCCACTAGAATAGGGAAACATCCCAGTGGCAACAATACAAAAGAGACACATTAATAATCAGGAAGACAAGAATACCCAAACATTAAAAAGATCACAAAATCAAAAAAATAAAGAAAAACACTAAAGAAATTTCCAGGTTTTTTGGGGTTTTAATCCAAAATTGGCGAGGCAGTGTTGCTCAGCGGTCTAGACATCCGGATGCTGAGTGCAAGATCGTGGGTTCGCGCCCCACAGCATAGGGCTTATCATAAATATAGCAATTTATGCAAATACGGATCCGAAGCGGGGCATATAAATATATGGATTTCTCAAAAAAAGGAGTGGGGGATCGCCGTCGACGATCGATGGTCAGAAATGAAGAAATCAGTACACAAATAAATATGAACTATAACATAGATTATGGGGTGGAAAGACGACATTTGGCCTGGTTTGGTCAAGTAAATTGCTTGCAAGAAGACAAATACTTCAATGCATACCACTAGAATGAAGAAAGCGGGGTCAACCAAGAATACGCTGGCACTAGGACAATGCAGAGGCAATATAAAAAAGGGGTTTAGAAGACGATACAAGTTGCGATCAGAAAAATTGCAAGCTGGAAACGAATAAACAATAACAGTTACTTGTACTACTTAGTATTTAAGTATCACATCTCTCGATTATTCTTAAAAAGAAAATCACAAATCTTATTAAATTGAACAAAACAATATTAATATTAATAAATGTATAATATCGCTTTATTTTTTGAAAATTTTCTTTATTTCCCCTTATTGGTTTTTAATTGCTAATAAAGCCTCATTCCAAAATTCGTCATGGAAACAAAATCTATTGCACAATAGGTAATAATTATATTTATGCACATATTATTTGATGTTAATGTAATTTTGTAATTCGGATTATGATCAATATTTAGAATTAGTATTAGTTTATATGAATAATTTGAAACGCGTGGATTATCTTAAAAACTGCATTGCATATTAATTATTTGTACTTAATAATATTACGCGTGGTGTACTTTTTAATTTATTTTATTTAATACACACACAGGTGTGAGCGCTCACAGGTGGCAGCACGAATAGAATAAATGGTAAGAAAGTGCCGTGACTTGTGAGGGCCTTTGCAAAAACTAATCACATGCATGGTCGCCAAATGTATATTTAGAAATGAAATTGGCCTTATTTAGTTACGGCCCGGCCAGCTTGTCGAATTTATAATGGATTTTAAAATTGATGTTGCCGGACCACCAAAATATTAAAAACAATAAAAATAATTCATTAGCGCAAATACGGACTTTGCCATGTAAAAGTACTTGAAATTCATTTCAAAATTTCCCGCGCGAAAA
>JARJDX010085488.1:0-13293 GCA_030264735.1 Gymnusa sp. GC000175
AAATGGTATATTTTAATTTGTCAAAAATTTAATATTTTTGATAGACATAATTGTAAAAATATTACATTTTATGTGAAAATATGAAGTTTATTTCTTGAAATTCTAAACCGGGACACAGAATTCTAAACCGGCACACAAAGGGTATCTCTCGGGACAACCGATCCAAAACCGGGACGTCTGGTCACCTTACGGATGTCGGACTCAGACTCAAAAAGATCAAGCAACAACAGCCATATTAAAGATAGATACGGAGCATCTAGAATCTAGAGGCTTGAGTACTTTAAAGTAATAGTACAGAAAACATACAATAAGTTTAATAAAGAAGACAAATATGAGGAAACAACGATGGATAAATAGCAAAATACTAAACTTAAGGGATGAACGGCAAAAATATAAACATTAGGATAAAGACAAGTACAACTCCATCAATAAAGAAATAAAAAGAAAAATTCGGTCAGCAAAGAAAACGTGGTTTGAAGAAAAATGCACGGAAAACACGATGTATTCAATCCGCACAAGAAAGTAAAAGATATGACTAACATTGGCAACAAAAGAATGATAGGAAAGCTTGTTATAAACGAGTCAGACAGCTTAAAGAATGAAAAAAATTCGTTGAACACTTAATTACTGACAAATGAGAAGAGATAGAAGTACAAAACAATATAACAAACCCTTTGATAAAGGATTAGCGAAAAGCAGGAAAGACCCCTAAAGAGATCTCCTTGAATACAATGGCAAACTAGCAGGTCAAATTTTAGTTGGAACACCCTGTATACTCACTGGTGTAAGTGTGTTTTTTTGCTTATAGGTAAGTCGAATGGAGGACACACTTTTGTTTAGAAAAAAATTATTAAAAAATAGGAAACTCAATAGTAATACAAAATTGTTTATTTTATAAATGCTTACATAATTATATAAATATATTCAATAGATAAAATAAACTCTATTAACAATACAAAAGTTATATACTTTTAACAAATTTTAATCACAAATATAAAATTATTTAAATTATATTTTATAATTTCTACAAACAAATATTTTAAATATTAATTTTATGCTTTAAATGTATAGTTGTATGTAATACTTTTTTATTTAAAATATTCTCTTTTAACACCAAAATCATTTAACTTAGATTTACTTCCTAAACCATAATTGACTTAAAGATTACATTTAAAATATTTATACTAAATCTTCAGTTTTATTAATATTTTTTGAGATTAAATCATCAAGTTGTTTTATCAGTTCAGTATTTTCACCAAGTAATAAGCTAATTTCAAGTTTTTCCTTTTCAGCTTCTTTGAAGATATTTTTAAGCTTCCTATTTTGGGAATTATTTAAATTTCCGCTAGTTTTATTTTCATTTTGATTATGGTCAAGTACTTTCTTAATTTCTTCAATGTATTGTATGCTATATATGGATAAATTTTGTGAGAATGATTCTAATTTATTTTCAAATAGTAAAACATCTTTGTTTAAAATCATAGTTTGTAAATATATAGTTTGTGCAATTTTATACCAATCTCCCAAGGCTTCTGCTAATTGGTTGTATGCAGGAATGCACTCACCTTCTAATAACTGCCTAATGCGTCTATTAGTTTCTGTTATTTTTATTCTTTCTAAAACATGAAATTGTTCATCATTATAACTTAGGGACCTTGTGGCTCGATCTCTAACTAAATGTTGCCAGGAATCACGAAGTCTATCAACTAATGTTTTAGCTCTTGCTGTAGCTTTTGTTTCTAATGGGCATTTAATAACTTTACTTGAAGATTCCCATTCTAATTGTAAGGTGTTTTCTGTAATATTTCTTTGAAAGACTTGTGAAACTTTGGGATCTGTTTCTCCTAGGAATTCATCGCTTAACTTTTGAAGTTCATCCGGAAAATCTGTCAATTTTAGTTTATTTTCTTTATTTGTTAAACTGTTTATAGCAGTTTCAGCTATATAAAATGCTTGTGCAGACATTCGATGATTTGATGTTATTTCTTTTAAATGTGAACACTTTGATTCCAAACTTTTTAATTCATTTTTTATAAATTTTGTGAAATAATCTACTGAATACTTCATTAGAATTGTGGAGAGTGATGTTTTTTCAATACGTCTTTTACACATATGTCCAATACTACAAGCAGTTTTTGCTTGTGCAGCATCAGTTTCAACCGAAACTAAATTTGCAAATTCTGGAAATTTTGGAATATCTGGTAGAGCAACTGTTGAAATATTATTATTTTCTTTACTAAATAATATTAAAGGCTCTTCTTCTATTGTAGAAGGATAACCACAAGCAAGTCTATCTTCATGAACAACATCAACAAATAAATTTTCTCTGTACAACAAAATTTGATGTTCATTTGTTATATCAGTTTGTTTCATAATATAGTTATTAAGATTATCATAATTTTCATCAGGATGTATATAAACTCTAATACTGGTGGCTCTATTAACATGAAATATGTTTATTATAATTCTAGATAAAACATTAGTGACTTCATTGAAAAATTTTTCAAAACTCCAAATGCGATTTTGATCAGCCTCTAACAGCCCCGCTAATAAGGGTGTAACAATTTCCTTTAACCCAGCACTCAATTGGCAATTATTGGGCAAATTTCTGTTCCAATCAATTGGTCCTTTATCTTCAGTTTGAATTCCTGAAATGACTCCACTTTCTTTTTGAGTAGTTATACGATACATTGTTTCCTTATTTCTTCTACCTCCATAAGGTCTAAATGGTAAATTGCCAGTTGCTACATGATATAAAGTAACTCCTATTGACCACAAATCAACAGTCGCTCCAAATGTTTTCCCTGGAGGTTTACGTAAAACAGCTCTTTCATACATATCTGGATGTAAATATTCTTCAGTACCATAAAGTGAATTAAATTGTTGGCCTTCTTGCAATTCTCTTGCTGCACCAAAGTCAGTAAGCTTGTAAACAGTGCTTCCATCATCACAAATAAATTTCATAATATTTCCTGGTTTTAAATCCCGATGCACCAAATTATTATCTCTTAAATGCTTCATACCAGATGAAAGATGATCAAGCACAAGCAAAAATTCCTTTTCTTCGAGCCCATAGGTATTTTCTGGATCATCTAATATATTAAATAAACTACCCCCTGTGCATAATTCCATAACAATTACTTTTCCTCGGCTTTCCTGCTGTTCTTCTTCGATAGCCAAAAGTTTTACTATATTTTTATGCTTAACCTTTTTAAGGACCTCGAATTCTCGCATCTGCACTTCATGAGGTCGCATATGGCTTAATTGATTAAATGTTTTTACAGCCACAGGTTCTCCATTTATTTTATTTACCCCTTGATACACTGCTCCAGTTGCACCTTTTCCCAAAACACTTGTAGTGCACCAAACATGATTTGCTGATCCTCTTAGGAAAGACATCTTGGTTTTTTGTTTATAAATTCATATTTCATCAGCTGGAAACAAAAACAAATAATGAAAGTGAGGTTATATTGTAAGTTTTTTTCTTCATCTTACATTTTTTCTTATTTATTAAATTTTGTAAAAATCAAACTAATCTTCGTGAAAATGTCACTCATTTATCCTATCTTTTGTCTATTTATGACTTTAAATTATTGCTTTCTTGCATATTTATGTCAGTAATGTGTACTTACTCTGACTGCAGCACTCACAGAAAAAAACATGTGTTGATGTGTGTATTTAGATTGTATATAAATATTTACTGACGTTATATACATATTATGCAGCTTATGCATACTTTTTATTAAATATTTTTGTGCCTTATCTTTGATAAGTTATCGTAGGATATAAATAAATAATTAATTATAGTTTTGATTTAAAGAGAAACAAAAATTATCAACTTTGTGTAAAAATTAAAATTTATTGCAATTGTTTTACAATAGTTTTTGCAGGAACAATTTTTTTTGTTAATCAACTGCCAAAGCGATAATATTAAATATATGAATTTTTTAGAACAGGTAAATCACGTATTAAATAAATAATAATATGAACAAAAGTTCTTTCTACTGTACCTACATGTTTCAAAATTCGAAGAAGCTTGTTAAATTTCCCGCGTTTTGCCTACCAATAAAATTGTTTCTTTCGTGAAATTAAGCAATCTGATTGGTAGACAAAACGCGAAGTTTAACAAGCTGATTGAAATTTAAAAAATGTAGTGTGCCCCAAAGCTGACTCCAAAACTTACGAAACATATCATTTCTGCTTGTGGAACTGAGTAAGAACTAGTGCAATTATTTTACCAAGTCGGATTTTTTACCATGAAATAATAAATGGTATTTGCGCACAAAATTATACAGTTACAAAACAAACTGCTAGAAACTATTTAGCTATCAAAAATATAATACATACATATTAAACAATATTTTACCAGAAACTTTGAACTTGGCTGTAGATTTTACTTTCTAAAGAATTTTTGACTTTCCGCATCGTGCCCGTCGTGCCTCTCCAGTTGGCGGATAGGGCGATGCCTCCTAGATATGAGTGGTGCCGGGGAAATTAAATATCCGGGGCGGACCAAATATTTAGCAAGAAAAACCAAATGACCGTCGGTATAAGCGGACCCCTCCGACCCCTTTTATCATCAGGCGTGTAGTGGTGCCAGGGCCAACCCCGGTACTTTTTTAGTGCAATACCAGGTATGTAATATCTTTTTTGTTTGCGTACAACTCAATTGGCCAATAATGTACATTTATGCCAACAATGAATGTGAAGTAACGGCGCATTTGTTGGACGCATGATTCGAGGTCACTCAGATTTGGATCCGATCACGAAATTACCATGTACAAAGAGTAATTATTTTCCTACGTCCGGAAGTTTTTTACTCACACTCGGTTAGGTTAGGTTAGGTAATCGCCCTGCCACTTTCTTTAGGACTACCCCTGCGTACCATCTAAAGTTAGTGGGAGTTGGGGCACTTTTTTGTCCCGAAAACGAGAAATCGATCTCAAAAGGAACTAAATACATTATCAACCACATGGAGATGAAAAAAAGGAAATCTACCGCAATAAAGGTTCGTCAGAGCATTTCCATAAAAATCATGATAATGGTTGCAAATTCAAACAACGGTCCCGAGCACGATCGCCTCCTAACTGTGCTGAGACTAGAGTGCAAGGATCTTCTGGTCAGCTATGATCAGATGTGAAAAAACTCTACCCGGAATATGAGAAGTATGTAGAATCTGGAAAAGCCAACAACTCTAAAAAATAAATGGAGAGTTTAAACATATCCATATTAGGGATATTCAAAATGCAATAGCGAAACACCGATAAAAGCAATGAAGTCGCGGTCATAGTTAACAAAGATGTCACTAAAGCAGTACTAAACCTTATTACAATCTCAGATAAGATCGCGATGTTACAAATACAAACTACTCCACTCAACATTAATAATATACAGCTACGTATAAGGAAGCAACGTATTAGGAAGATACGATTGTAACATTTTATAATGTACTGGAAGACAAACTAACAGCAAAATGTCTCCATTTTAATGGGTCATCTAAACGAAAAAATAGAAGCTGGCAGTGATGGAGACCTCGTTGGTACGTTTGGCCTAGGGTTAAGAAACGACAGAGGGGATTTGTGTAGTTCTGTAGTACAGTACTAGTGATAACAAAAACCTTTTTAAGCTGCCAAATACAATCGATTATATTACAATAAAAAACAGACGCAAAAAAGTAATTAAATCAGTTAAAACCTTTTTCAGGAGCCAACGGATCACGACTTACTAGTTGCACAAAAAAGGATCCGCCTTAAGGCAGTGACAAAAACCAGCAAAATAAAGAAAATAGATCTAGAACAGGCTTTTTTACCCCGACTCAAAACAAGAAACTCGGCGAACGTCTAGAAAACGAACTAGGAAAGATACAAATAGGACCAGAAAAGTTTGCTGAAGATAGATAAAGCAAATTTAGAACTCAAATAAACCAAATAACACGGAAAAAACTAGACGAAAAACAATGAAATAAGAAAAGAAAATGAATGATGCAAGAACCCTTAGACCAGAACGAACAGAAATAAACAAAAATCTGTTCTTATGAGGTCTTCTATTTTCCGTCAGGTCTAATAGTTCTTTCATCTTCCATGTTCTTTTCTTGTTTCATTGTTTATCCTTTGTTTTCCCGTGTTATTTTGTTTATTGGAGTTCTAAAATTCCTCCATCTATCTTCAGCAGACTTTTCTGGTAATGAACTCAGAAGGAAAATAAGAAAGACTGAACACGATGGGTTCTAACAAGAATACGCGGAAATAGAGGAATGTGTTAAGAAACATGATATGTTGCAAAGACACAAAAAATTAAAGAAGCTGGAGGATTTAAACATTACACAGGGGTCAGGACAAACATAAAGACCGCGACACTAATCCTAAATATAGATCAAATACTGAATAGGTGGAAAGAATATATACAGGTATTTTTCGCCGACGAACGCACGCCAACCCGTACAAAGAGACTATCAGGACTTGTCCGCCCATAGCAAAGGACGGGGTAGAAAGGGTGACCAAGAACGAGATTTCCACCAAAATTCTGAAACTACCACAACAATAAAAAAAAGAAAATATAGCCCTACAAAGTTTTTCAACACAATATATAATACAAGATACAAAAGAGTTAAAGTGAACCTTTGTGATTGTAACAGAAAAGAAAAGAGAGTGCTGCGATCACCGCACAACTGGCCTGATGAGCTTCTGCTTAAAGTGCCAAACTGGTTACCGAGCGTAGGCGACTTCCACGCTTACTTTCGTGTTGTGCGTATTACACGAAAGCAAGGGACCTACTGTTTAATGTGGGTTCCAAACCACTACATTGGGGAAGTTATCCTGGGGCATGTACCATCGGTGATTGGTTGCCCTTTGCGTTCCGAGGGGAAAGTGGTCGTAAAATTTCGATATTGGTTTTTCAGGATTTGAACCCTGGGTGAGTTATATGTTGAAAATCTTTCTCGGTTTAATACACCACACAATATAACGAAAAGTAGAAGAACACACAAGGGAAGTACAGTTCAAATTTCGGAAGGTAGCGGAGCTTCCTGCGTTTTATTAACTTGGAAAAAGCTGCAGCCCAACAAAATGATATTGATATTAAGACACACATGAATAGTTGACAAGGATTTTTATCTTATCTCAAATCATTTTTGGCAGCAGACAGATAATTTTAGAATGGGGGAAAAACTCGCAGACGCCGTAGATATACAAAGGGAAGTAGACAAGGGTGTATTTAAGTACTTAAGAAAGTACTTTGTGGACACGATCTAAGCTTATTCTTATGAGTATGCTAAGGTGTTATATGTTCTCGGTTCTTAGATATGGAGTCAAGACGTGGTTACCGTCGAAAGCAACCCTAAAAAACTAGAGTCCTTTGAGAGTGTTACTATTGGCGAGTGCTTTGTATGAGCTGGATGCAAAGAGAGAATGAATAAGGAAACAGAAATCTTCCGAAACGTCAAAACTAAATTTATTTAAGAATTAAATTTGCAACAAATTTTGTTATCAATTTTTCAAAATTTAACACTTTAAGAACTCATCCTTGTTCGTTGCTAAGGAACGTTTTATTGAATTTATGCCCAGCAAGTAGCAGAGACATACTGTCATTATAATCAGCTGACAATTAATGAAATAGGTTATATGTCATTTAAAAGTGACGAAATAAAATGTATCTATTAAATTCATTCGTAAATGAAAGTTGTCTGGTGACCACACCTGCATTTTTTAGCATTGTAATTACTAAGAAAAAATTGCGATTATTGTAGAAATACATTTTATAAGGTCCCATGAACAAAAATTTTCTAAAATTAAAAAAAATGTGCTTTTTCCTAACATTTGTGAATATTGGTTCCTCTTTTTCTGCAATTAAAAGCTTCAAAATGTGTCGTCCTTTTATGAGTGTCGGCTTATTGTCAGTCGGCCTTTTGCTTGTCGTTCCTTCGTCTCTGCCAGCCCTTTGTACATGTCGGCCTTGTGTGTGTTTGTCGGCCTTTTGTTCATATTGGCCTTCTGTCCGGAGTCCGTTCTAAAAGATTTTTAAATCTTTTTTTGATAATTAGCTCCCTTATTAAAAACTAATTTAAAGACTCTGATCAAACATTTTAGACAATTATATCTAAGCAATTAAAATATTCAAGATTCCATATTTTCATTTATTTCCTGCATTAATCATTCTCTCACTATGATTTAAAGCGCAAATGGAGATTTATAGAATAGTTGAATGAAATTCTGTGCATTTTAGAAGGTAGTTAAAAATAGTTATTATCGTGAACCTTAGGGCTGTAGTGGGTGAAAAGTAGTCGAGGAAAATTTAACTTTCGATATGGATGTGCTACACAGATATTTACAAAATATTTTCATTTTCAGACTTGCGCGCTGAATTTCCTTCTTTCCTCGAGGTGAACAGTTTCCACGGCGATTCAAGCTTCAGTTGGCCTTTAGTTCCTGCCGGGCGTCAGCAGGAGTTTGTTCCGGTTATAAAATAACATAACGTGTGTTTTGACGCCTACTCTGAATAAATGGCGAGAGCACGGCACTCTGATTAATAACCCAAGCTATAAATGTAAGTAATTTTTTTGTTGATTGTTTTTTTAGCGGAGCGCATTGCTTTTATACTTGCATGTAAACAGGTGAATATATTGATCATCGCTCTTTCTTTCACATGCTTTAGGTATATACAGTGGAATCGGTCTGAGTTGTTTTACAACTCGGGGGTTGATTTATTTATTATATGTCAATTTGTTAAATGGACTTTACAAGTGAGCTTTGATTTTATAAAACAATTTGGTGTTTATTGTGCGTTTTGTTAACTAAAATTACATTTTTATTGCAAATAGGCACAGATTTAAATGCGCATTTCATTTCAAATAATAAAAAAATAACAAATAGTGCTAAAACATGAAAATTTATTTTTACTATCAATTTAACCAGCAACACATTTTGGATTAGGCTTACATTCTTAATCTTAAAAATAATAAATATAAGCTGAATTTACTACCGCACTTTACAAATGCGAAGGCATGTGCGAGTGCAGGAGGGATTAATTTTATAAAATTTGTTTTATCAATTTCAAAATTTTATTGTACCAGTAAATTTTACTATTAGTTACTTATTGCATTTGTTAGAATTTTATTCCAAACTGACTATCGACTGCGTGGTCCTTCTGCCGTGATAATTGTGGTGTTTGTGTGTAAATGTTAAAGCTTGTTGCTTAGGAGAGTCGCCCCCGCCTTACCAGAGTCAATAATTTTTTTCCAATGACAAATATCAAGCCAGCCCGGGGATCGAACCATTGAACAATTCAAATCAAATTAAATAAATTCATTTGACAATATCATACAAAAAATAAATTATAACCTAACAACAACAAACATATAAACACAAATATTTACCGCATCAGACTTGGAGTACGTGCTCCCGTGCTAGGTCCCCAACACTAAGTGGCTGAATCACCCTGCTGTTATTTTTTTAAGAGGAAGACTTTAGCATCCGTTGCGAAGGATTAATTTTTATTTCCATGTCTTTGAATAATTTTCTATTAGGGTCTATTAGGTGTATTTGGAGCTAAACGCTAAACGAATGTGCATGGACCAAACATCGGCGTACAATAAAGATGTTGAAGAGTTTAGAACCGAGAATGCTCCCCTGGGGACCTCCGCCCAATTTGCTTCCTCTCCAGGTTGCGTTTGCACTTTTTACCTTTCATGAACCAATGCAGTAACTTGACTAGGAAAGGTGGGTAGTTGTACGATGTCAAATGCATTTTTTAGGTCGAGGAGCACCATAGCGGTGACGCAACCCAGGTGTTTAATGTCATTTACAATGCGAAGTGTTATGTCCATCTTGAAGGCCAAATCAAGGAATATGTCTTTTGCTTTGTATGTTTGTCACTGGATACAAGCAGCGCAAAAACGAGAAGAATGGAAGAATGGATCTAAGGGAGGCTTATGTCCAGCAGTGGACGCTACAAAGCTGAATGATGATGATGATGATGATGATGATGATGTGATGATGATGTTAGTCAAGTCGGTCTGCTATCACTCTTCTCACAATCTTGCTCAGTGTGGGCAGCAGACTTATCGCGCGGTAGCTGTAAGGATTTTTTCTATCTTTCATCGTCTTGTGTATGAAAATTATCAATGCTACCTACCTCGGAAAGACAGCCTCAGAATCGCATTAACCACATACACGAGCTGAAGAATGCATATTCTGCTCATATTCTGCATCACTAGGTTTCTGATGTTTTCGCGTCCTATTGCTTATCTGTTATTCAGTTTGTTTATAATATTTTTCACGTCCGTCTGTTTACATTTGTATTTGTCTATGTTGTCGGTATTGGGTTCGCGCGTATGTATTGCCAAATGTCTTATCAATTTCCTTTTTTTAATTAGTATTGTCGATATGGAGAAAATTGTTCTTCTTCCCATCAGAGATAGCCTCCCTTCTTCTTTTGACAATGCAGGTATCGTTCGTGTGTTTTCTATTCTTCGTCAGTCTCTACAAAAAGTTGCCTCTGGGGGAGAGGTTTACGAGCCTTCTGTCATGTAGCATTTCATGCTTGTCTTTCATAGTTTTAGTTTAAAAAACTACCTTGGTCGTCGACTGCAGTGCTTATGCTAATAAGTTTGCATGTCTGTCAATGACATTTCTGGTTTTTATGTCGTTATTAATTGTGATGCGCTTGTCCATTCATCGCGGAAGACGTCCTAGCCCGTGCTACGAAAGTTCACCACCCTTTTAACTCTGCCCCAGTTAGCATACCACGGGGTTGTGGTATGCGCTTATAGCGTTCTTACCAGTTGTTATGTCACTAATGTCCGAGATGTGTTTGTTAATACTGCAATTGTGGAGGGATTAACTATGTTGATCGAGGGAAAATGTGTTGGTTCTGGAGGAAAGAAGAGAATCAGGTTGTTTGAAACATTAGGACTAGAAAGACATAGCATTTTACAGTTTTTATCTTAGTCGGTAATAATAGATCTTTAGCGCATAAAATTGTTTTTTTTATTGGTAAAGGGCGTCCCCTTTTTTTCATCCTACTTCTTATTTCTTACTTGCTATCTCAGACGCCACTAGTGTTCCTAAATAGTTGTGTGTTCGTATCCTTTCAACTCATCTCTGAGTGACTTGATCGTTGTGGCTCAGCCCATATTTCTCCAAAAATTGTTAAGTACGAGTTAAAGAGTGCTGTAGATCTTCTAGCGTACTAGCTAATCACACAGCATCATCTGCATACCTTATGTTATTTATCGGTCTTCCGTTAGTTTTTATGTCAATCTCTTCTTCTTTTTCTTCTTCTATAGCCTTCTCAAAGATATTATCCGGATTTAGGTTAAAAGATTTAAGCATCCTGGCCCACATCTCTACATCTATACCTATAAGTGTTATTCTACAGTGTAATATTCTTTCCCATGTCCCATTTTGGCATTTAAATCTCCTAAAACTATGTTTATATTCTGTATATTGGTATTTTTGGATTTTCTAGTTGTTTGTAAAATCTTAATCATCTGGTCGCCAGAAGCTGCTGTGGGAGCATATAAGCATAACCATTATGTTCAATGGTGGGTATCGTTATTGCTCACATATTATATTATGTGTTCTATGTTTGACCATCGTGTCTCGCTGACTCCTACGTTTGGTCTTTGCATTTCGTGAATGATTTTCTTACTTTACCATCTGTCATCACATTCCAGGTACACAATATTCTAACTAATCCGGTGATTCTTCGCCTCATTTATCCATTGAAGGACTACCGGAAACCATTCTTTTTCTGTTTAAATCCGTATTGATTTCTTCTAGAAAAGGGGTCAATGAGCTGGTTTTTGCCTTCTTCATTGAAGTCGTATAGCCGGTTATGTCATGCATGATGTATCGCTTACCTTTAAGTATTTATTAATAGGCCGCCTGGCTTACACCTTTTTCCACCCTATCGTGGTAGGGATGGATGGTAGTTTCGTCTACCAGCCACTGTAGTTGCCAGAAGTGTGGCATATGGAGACACATGTGAAAGTTGCATATAATAGTTGAAAATTAATGAGAGTGAACGAGTTGAGCTCTAGGGTCTTGAGAAATGATTGTCGTTAAGCTGAATGCTAATGGTTAATGCGATGATATGAGAAAAGAGTCTTCTGCAGCTTTAGATCATATAATTGATGAGGTGGTGATGATTTAAGTTTTTAAGTGAAGATATGCGAGCAGAGTTTCATGTAGCAATTATTTAAGTGATGATATGAAAGAAAATTATAATGGAGTTTGGGATCATGTAGTTGATGAGGTGGTGTTGTTTAATGTAATGATATAAAACAGAGACAGATTTTGATCATGTAGTTAATAAGGTGGTAATGATAAAAATGTTGCTATGAGAGAAGATTCTCGTAGAGTTTTAAATCATGTTAATAATGACGTGGTGGTGAGAAATACTGAGAATAGAGTCTCATTAAGGTAGTAAGATGTAATGAGAGAAGTGTCTCATTAAAGAATTGAGATCTAATGAAAGAACAGTCTCGTTAAGGTGTTGAGATATAATGAGAAAGAGGAGTCTCATTAAGATGTTAAGATTTAATAGCAAAAGTGTCTCACTAAGGTGGTGATAAGAAAGGTAATAAGAAAGGTAGAGAGGTAAAGAATTAAGGATCTCTAGGAGGTGTTGTTGAGCTATCACAAGGAAATGGTTTTATGAAGATAATATTAAGGTTAAGGTAGACGAAATCAAAATATATGAGCTCGTGTAGATAGTTAGTTGAAAGTATAAACTTAAATACAGTTATGTGTAAATATAAAATATTTGGAGAAAGAGTATTGGCTATAACGATGAGGTCTACTAGCTAGGCCGCTAGGGCAAGGGATGTCGCCTAAGAACTAAAATTGTGCTTGCTTTACATGTGTTGCCGTTATCTGTAGCATTAATGCCCGGTTTCATAAAACATTTTGTTTCCCAAATAAAATTTACTTTGCTAATAAATTAATTTAGCTAATAAATTGTTTTTCTGTCAAGTAAATTTTATTCTCCAAATAATTTGACAATTAAAATCCACAAGTATAGGTTAGGTTAGGTTTTCTTTTTCTTGTTCTGTATAATTTTTTCCTCTCTCAGGTTTTTTATTCATAATTTTAGGGAATAAAAAATTTACAAAAGGTATTTTATTGTCTCTTTGAGAATTTGAATTAACAAATAATAGCGCCACCTGGTGGCGGCTACCATGCAACAGCGAAAAACTGTGAATTTATTTAAAAACTAAGATTTATTCTAACCTATACTTGTGACTTTTAATTGTCAATTTATTTGAAGAATAAAATTTACTTGACAGAAAAACAA
>JARJDX010085499.1:0-17319 GCA_030264735.1 Gymnusa sp. GC000175
CGTCTTTTTTTCAAACGCGTCGCGACTCCATACCATTTATAGCAAAGGCTTCTTTGATCAGTTTTATAGTGTCATTGATTTCTGCTATTGAAAAAATTTGGCATCTTTTTGTCAAAAACATTTTAAAAATTAATTATAACTAGTATTAATGAAAAAAAAAAAACGCCGTTTTCTGCGTTTCGCTAGGAAGCTCCGTTTTTGCGATGTGACGTCGCGACACTAAATTTCAAACGCGTCTCAACGTCGTACCTGTTGACGTACAAAAATTTAAGAGAGTTTTGTACAAAAAACATTTATAGGACTATTGAGCTGCGGAGTCAGAAATAATTTATCACTGCCAGTTTCTGAAAGCAAAGCGCGCCAAATTGGACCATGTTTTCTTTTTGAAAATAATTTTTTTGACCTCCGGCCGGGAAACCTCTTGCCATACTTTTTTCTGTTTTTTGGCGATCTTATATTTGTTTTGGGAATTTTTTTTTATTCGAGTTGGCGTTTCGGACATATCGTCTTTAGAATACATTAACAGGGATGAGTTCTTAAAATGATACAAGTGATAAGAACAAAATTTATTGCAAATTTAATTTTAACCACTTTTGTACTTTTTTTCATTAACTTGATAGTTTTTGAAATATTTTCAAAAAACCGAAAAACCTAACCAATAAACTACCACTTCCGGGTGGTTGATTTCAGCCATAAGTCGCAGGGACCTCCCAATTTTTGTTAAAAGCTTAAATATGAATTTCCAGTGTGATCAGTTGATCAGTTTAACCATCTGGGCTGTAGAGAGGACACAAACCCACAGACAAACAGATAGAGACCACTTCAAAAACAAATTTTTCTGAATACGTGAAGTCGAAAATAGATATTTCCGCAAAAAATATTGATTTCGAAAATTTTTGCGATTACTATACTTTTTTTTACTTCGTAAATAAAAGTAAAATTACTATAAAAGTAAACTTCCACTTTCGGTTTATAAATTTTATCCAAAAACTATACAATTCAAGAACTTATAATATGAATCCTTCCTAAAATTTTCATGAATATTTGCTTAGCCTGTAGAGAGGACACAAGAAAATGGCTATACACACACACACACACATACACAAACATTAATCCAAAAATGGTCAATTCTTCTTCTGAAATCCTAAAAACATCGACATCTAATGAAGTCTTAAATATATTTTGCACAATTAATCTGTTTTTTCCTTTCGTAAAAGTTGAAAATTGAATTAGAGTACAAATTAAAATAAAATTGAAATTGTTTTTTATCTGAAAAATTAAGCCGTTTTATTTCCAATTCAAATAAAAAAATATTTACGCTCACTCGTTGATTTATTTTATTTCATTCACAACATAGCTTTCTATTTGAATTTATGTATGCAAATTAAACATTTGAAGGATTTAGCAGGAAATAAAACAGAATTTTGCACAATAAACGTTCTATGAAAGCTTTTAGTTGATTTTGATTGTGTGTGTCATTCTTAAAACTCTATTAAAGCAAAGTGGGGCAACGTTTCCTACAAGCTTCACTTCAATCCCATCAAAAAGTACTGTACAATAAATAAATTACTAAATGGAGTCCATAATGATAAAATTGTAATTGTTTAATGACACATTGAAGGTGTTTCAGGTTGGAGTATGTTGACTAATGCCCGGTTTCTAGAAAATCCAACTATCGGTTCGATAACTATCGAGCCGATAAATCTATCGAGTCAATAAACCAACGAAGTGTTTCTGAAAACAATCTACCTATAAGTTATCGCTTCCATAACTATCGGTTTATTAAGCAGTTACATAAACAGACAAAAGATGGCGCATTGGTTCGCAGCAAAGTTCACACTCCAAATTTGTAGGGAATATCATAATTTTTAAACATGTGGTACGTAATTTTTGGTTTAAAACAAATGGTACGCACATTTTTTGTTTATTGAGGACATTTACGGAGTTTTCCTGGGTCAAACGTGAAATGGAAGTTAGCAAAATAATAAATAGATCTATCCTCGTAATAACTGCACCAATATTAAAAATTAATACTTTTAAACTTTTTTTTGTTACAATCGATAAACAAATTTAAACATATTTATTTTGAATATTAATATGTAGGTTGAGTTCTTTAGGGTAATAGGTCTTAAAATTTTTCTGATTTCGAAAAAAAAAAGTTTTTCTGATATCGTAATGGAACATATTATTGAAAACAAAAAACTGATGGAATATTTTATTAAAAAGAAGGAAGCATGAGACAGGTATCCCAAAGGTTCAGTTGTCAAGCAAATACAGGGCTCCTGAACTGAAAGATGCTAGCAATCGATGTTAAGTAAGAATAAGGTTTCTCTGCACATGCACATGCGCTGATAACTTATGGAACGCCTTATGAGAATGTTAGCGTTAACTGACGTTTCAGAAACGCTTTTTGTCGTTTATGAAACACATAGCTTTATCGGTTTGATAAATTTGCTTTCAGAAACCGGTCATTATTGTGTTACTTTAGATTCTTATGTGAAAAAAATATAAGCATCGGCGGATTGCGGATTTGACTACTAATTATTAACAACTGAATTCCCATTAATCCCAACCTAGTAAACTATAGGTACATGGTTCAAATTCTGAAAAACCAACATTGGAATTTTACGACAACTATCGCCTCAGAAAGCAACTACCAATATTCAAAACTGTAAGGCATAAAAACTGTATGACCAAAGCAAAAATATAATAATCGGGACCTTCCCGGTTTTGGGTAAAGATGTGGTAGTAAAAGTTTTCAAAGCCTATTTTAAACCTATATGTTTCTGGGATTCCTCGTAACTTTAGATATACCACATCCCAATATCATTGGAAGGGTAACAACGTGTTATTGTAGAGCAGGATTTTTTGTTTATAGTTAAGAAAGCATATTATCTATCCTTTTTATTAGAGTTTTGGCGCCTTTGTCCTTTCAGTGCCATCATGCACCGCGCTACTTTGCGCTCATGTACAGCGCGGGCTTGGTGCAAGTACTAAAATATCCTAATAAACTTTCTGAGATACCAGATAGATTGAATTAGCCGGATGGCGATACATTTATAAACGCTAATTTTGCGCCACCCTCTAAACATTCTGCATATAAATTACAAAAATATAATTGCAAAAACTGGTTTAATTATAGGAAATTTTCCGCAAGTATGCAACAGCACACAGTGTTTTTTCTATGTGTATATTTTTTAATTAAACGTGCGGAATTAAATTTTACAATTTTAACAGTCGGTTTTTATAACCCAAATGGCTTTAATTGAAATACGCTGTACGAAGACAAGAGATTTGCGAGCGCAAACTCCACGATTAAAATTTAGTACGAGAGTCTTTCAAAATGCACTTTATTTGTAAAACTTTTGCGTTTCGAGTACATTTCATCGTGCTTTTTAGTCCGTCTCGCTTCCAATATATAATGCTTGATACGATATCGACGTCCGCCACGATATTTCCGGAAGGCTTTTCATACGTCTCGCTCGGATTTTCAGTGCTAATATAAACTAACATTTTATTACAGCGGCGAAATTTTATGGGAAGCTATGCCAACGGAAAATTATTAACTCTGGAAAATTATTAGCACGCTTTTCATATATTTTTGTGTTAAGGGTTTATTTTTTCTTTACTTTAAATTATAGTTAATAATTGATGTTTATTAAATTAGACTTTTAATATATTGACAAATATAATTGCTCTTCGAGGACCAATTACCTAAAATTTGGAAGTTTAATTTCAACAGGGAGACTATAATTTCAATAAATTTAATATTTGTACACAACCTATTGTGCTATAATTTTAATAATTCGTTACACTGCGTTTTTTAGGATTATACCTCTATAATAAATCACACTGTTTTGGTGTGCAGATTACCGGGTTCGATCCCTGGGAACTGGGATACCATTTGTCATTTTCTTACTTCAAATCTACAATAAGTGACAAAATTGGATAATAAGTAAATACTTTGTTAGATTTTATAATAATATGTAAATGGAGGAATTAAACATTAATAATTCTCCTGAAATTAAAAAAATATCACGTTAATAAGGCTTTATGCTCTTCAGTCTTCTTTTCTTCTGCGAATTGTGTAGTAGGATTAGTGCCAGGTAGTTTGGATGCAGTTTAAGTCTCTGGTCGTAATTTTCACTATACTTTCTACTTCCTTCCTTAACGTAGATATAGATACCAATGCAGTTGTGGATTGAATTGTTTTACACATACCATATAGCACTTACAATCTTCCTAAGAATTTTATTTTTGTCATCAGATTTACGAACACGAAATGAAAGATTCTAATACAAAAAACAATTTCAGAGCCGTTCACAATTACCACCGGTTTGAGGCAAGGCGACAGCCTATCGGTAAACCTTTTCAATTTAGCATTAAAAAGGTTATTATAGCTCTATCGGTCAACTGGAAGGGAAATATACTCAACACCTCAAAGAAAATAACAGCATTTGCAGATGACATTGATCTATTGGGCAGACAAATATTGGCGGTTTAAGAAAGTTTTGTCAAAATGGAAGTGGAAGCCAATAGAGAACAAAGTGGGATTGCACATAAATGAAGGCAAGACAAAATATATAACACTCGATAGAAGACATGGCGCCCGAATTTGCCAAAACGTCAAAATAGACGAATAATATTTAAAGTAGTAGAAGCAGTAGAATCATTTAAATAATTGAGGTTAATACTAATTATAAGAAATGACCTCGAAAGGGAAATAAAGGCAAGGCTTTTACAGGGAAATAGAGGATTTTTTGCGCTCAAACATCTATTTAGAAGCCTAATACTAAGCCGAAGCAGAAAATACAGTCTATAGAAAGCAATTATTCGGCCAATTGTAATGTACAGAAATGAAACAAGGGCACTAAAATCAAGACACGAAAATAACCTAGCAACCTTTAAGAGAAATGTACAACAATCCATATGTGGACCAATCCAGAAAAGTTTAGAATGGAGAATAAGGGGGAACCTAGAACTAAAGAAAATATTTAGAAGCGACACATTAGTAGGTGCAATTACAGCAATAAGACTCAATGAGAATGGAGGAGAGTAGAACTGCAAAGAAAGTTTTGGTGAAGAAAGTTCAGGAAACAGGCACAAGAGGAAGACCAAAAGAAGATGGAAACATAGGGTAGAAGAAGATCTCCAGACGCTTAAAGTGACGGCTTGGATACATAAAACGAAAGACCGCCAAATTTGACGGGCAGTAATGGAGTCATCTAAAATCCAGTAATGGGATTGGACAGCTGCCAGAAGAAGAAGAAGAAGATTAATTAATTCTAACCTTAAATTTGCATTTTAAGGCTGAGGGGAAAGTGTTTTTGAACTGCTGAAAAAAGTGTACATTAATCGGTTTCATAACATTTTTCTCCATCCAATGATCTCGTGTAAGACCTAGTTTTCGTTTTTCTATGGCTGCCACTTCAGTATTTTTTTAATTTTTTTGCCATTTACCAAACAACTTCTACAGTATTCTTAAATTATACTTACATAAGAGATACTTTTAGGGTAAATTACAAAATAAGCGTACTTCATTACAACCAATTAAATTGGAGGTGCCACAAGGAGGTGTTTTAAGACCAATTCTTTATTAAATCTGCACATCCGAACTACCAACAACAAAAAATGTAATGACAGAAAATTTTGCAGATGACACCGCCAACCTGGCAAAGCATAATAACGCTGACACAGCAACTAAATTACTCCAAAAAAATCTAGCATTAATAGAGCTGTGGCCCAGGAAATGGCAAATCAAAGCTAATGAATTTTAACGTTCACCAGTTGCCACAAAAATAGGAAACTAAATACCTTGAATTTCACCTAGACAGAAGACTGACTTGTAAAAAACACATCTTCATTAAGAGAAAGCAACTGGGACATAAATTCAGTCAAATGTATTGGTTAATGGGTAATAAATCTCAGCTATCATTAGATAACAAACTTTTATTATATAGAGCTGTACTAAAACCGATCTTGACTTATGGAAAATGGGGATCCACTTCATACTCCAATATCGAAATTCACCAACGCACCATGGTACGTACCAAATGACGTTATTCACCATGACCTAAGTATGGTTTCAGTCAGAAAAAAAAATTCCCTGAATAGCTCCATATAATATGAATAACTTAGTTGCGGTTAAGCAATGAACACAGTGAAGTGCGACGATTGAAAACGTTTAAGCGCTCAGACCTACGCACTAGATTTTAGCATTAGGTGTATTATTATTTAGCATCTATGTAGTTATAAATAACCAATAAGTTAGGTTAAAATTATGTAGGGGAAATCACTGGATCTACCCTTTTACGCTAATAACTATTGTACAACTATTTGCTTATTGACCTATGTAGTTTTTTTTAACTTAAGTTCCGGGTCATCATAGCCTTGGGCTAAGGCGACATAGTCGTCGTTTATGTTGCATGTTGTTATTAATTGGTTATCCCATATGCCTTTACTTTTTTCAGATATTTACTTCACTCAATATCAGTATTGATATCCAGAGTAGTCTATCATCGCTGCCGGTGTGTAGTGTATTCAGTAATGTAACGTCTGTGATTATACTCTTATTATTTAAAATTATGAAAGCGATCTCATTTTTCGTTATTTCGTCCGAACTTATCCAAATCCAAATTTATGCACTGAATTTTACTTTCATTAACGAAATAAATAAAAGTATAGTAATCGCGAAATCAAATCAAAATCGAGACTTGCGGAAATATCCATTTTCGACTTCCCTCATTCAGAAAAAGTTGTTTTCGAAGTGTTGCCTGTCTGTCTGTCTGTCTGTATGTGTCCTCTCTACAGTCCAGACGGCTAAACTGATCAACTTGAAAATTCATTTGAAGCTTTTAACAAAAATTGGGAGGTCCCAGTAACTTTTGGCTGAAATCCACCAACCGGAAGTTTTTTTAAATTTTTTTTTAAAAGGTGTTCATACACAATATAGGTGTTCGTTTATAGTATTGAACTTTGTCTAATCTTCTTACGGCTGTTAAATCTTTGTACATCTGCATTATCTTATCATCATCAGCAATATTTGTAGGTGCGTATACTTGAATGACTTTGTGCTTCTGCCATATCGTTGATTAAACATTTCCAAGTATTTAATGCGGCCTGCTTCAGGAAATACTTTTCCATTTAACAAGACTGGTGGGTATGTATATCAAGCGTACAGATTTATTTCCGCTCATATTGATTTACCTTCGGTTTAGTCATTTTTATCTCAATATCTACTTTTTATCTTTATATCTACTAGTTCTACATGTTGATTTTTTAAAGCAGTGATTGGATTTTTATTTGACGTTAAGTGTAGTCTGCAAAAGTTGCTAGAAATATATCATCTCTGATGATCCAACAAGAGGTGCATATGTTGTATACTGTTGGTCTTAAAAAGAAATTTTAAGGCACACCAGCTTTAATGTCGTATAAATTTATTAATGTTTTTGCTTTTTTACTCATTTTCTCGGTAAGATTTAAGTAGCAGAAAATGCTGTGTCAGTTTTAATTTTATTTTAGGTTATAATTATTTGTGCCATACCTTGTCAAAGGCTTGTTGTATATCTAGAAGGGCTGCCGAACAATAAATTTTTGTTGTTTTTTTAATGATATTTGTTCTACTGTGTATTTTCTAAATTGTTAAATGTTGCTTTCTAAACCCACACTGGTCATAAGATGTTATATTGTTTTTAGTGAGAATTGGGTTAATTCTTTTAATTAGAAGCTTTTCAAATATTTTTAAAAGCTAGTAAACTAATGGGTCCATAAGATGTTACTTCGTTTGCCGGTTTTCCAACCTTAGAGATTTGTGCTGTTTTCCAGATTGCAAGATAATGTTTACTTTCATTTACAAAAGTAGCAAAAAAACGTATAGTAATTTTTGAAATCGAGTCTTTGTTGTTGTTGCTTTTAAAGTGGTGTCTATCTGTCTGCCTGTATATTTATGTTCTCTCTACATCCCAAACGGCTAAACTGATCGGTCTAAAAATTTATATTTAAGCTTTTAACATAAATTGGTAGTTTATTGGTTAGGTTTTTTTTTTAATATTTCAAAAATTATCAATTTAATGGAAAAAAGATTAAAGTACAAAAGTGGTTTTGCCAAAAATTTTTTTCCTATCACTTTTTGAAAATTTAACAAATTAAGAACTTATTCTTGTTAATTTATAGTAAATAAATAAATTTCCAAAACGCCAACCGGACCAAAAACAAAAATTAAAGTTCGACTAAATATCTATAAAAAAGTCGTATGGTTTAACGTTCTCCGGTCATATAGAGGGGGTCAAACAAATTATTGAAAATATCCCGTTTAAAAAAAAACGGCAAAATTTTGTCGCACTTAGCTTTCAGAAACTGCTGATGCCATTTTTCTGAGTCAATGGCTCGATAGCCCTATAAAAGTTGTCTGTAAGAAACTACCCAAAGTACCCGCAAGGAAAATGGTACGGCGTCAAGGCGATTTTAAAATTTTGCGTCACCACGCCATATTTTGAAAACGGCGCCACCTAGCTAAATGCGGAAAACGGCATTCGATTGAGCTCAACAAAAAACCTAAACTACAATTATTTGTTTTAATTTTTGGGGGTCGTAAAAAAAATTGTGGTCGTTTTTAAGGGTCTACGCCGAAGAATTTTAAATTTCGCTTGCGTTCTCTTGCTATGATTTTTTAAATTTCATCAGTGTTTTCGAGTTTTCCAAAAAATTAAAAATAGGGGTTGCACGCCACCCCCGTGCATTTTTTTTAAATCATATTGCCATAACTTAACGGAAGGAAGTTAGTTTTATCGAAAAATATTCCCACATTTTGAAGACACCTTTATTATGAACCCCAAAATTCTTTTTATTCTAGAAAAACCGAAATTTATACAACAGTAGTTCCTTTATTTCCTTACCGCGAACGGTATTTTCCTTAAAATTTCTTTTTTCTTTAATCATACGATACACCATTTAATTCTCTTTCCTCCCATTTCTTCCCTTTTTTTTCCACTGCTCTTATTTTTTCCTATAAAAAGTTATGGGTAAAAAAATTTGCGGTACGATTAAAATTCACTCAAAATTGCTAAAATTGTATTTTTACTTTCATTTACGAAGTTAAAGAAAGTCTACTAATCGCGAAAATTTTCGAAATCGAGATTTTTGCGAAAATATCTGTTCTCGACTCAAATTGTCAAATTATTTAAAAAATGGTCGTGGTGTCTGTCTGTCTGTGTATTTGCGTGTATGTGTCCTCTCTACAGCCCAGACGGCAAAACTGATTGGCCTGTAAATTTATATTTAAGGTTTTAATAAAAATTGGGAGGTCCCAGTACCTAAATCCACCTACCGAAAGTGGAAGTTTATTAACTAGATTTTTCGGTTTTTTTCAAGTATTTTAAAAACTATTTTAAACCATTTCAATTTAGTCTAAGATATTTTGTCTTTTAATAGTCGCGTCGCGTTCGAAATTTACCTTCCGATAACACAGCGCTCTACGTTTACTTTCCATGCACAAAGTGAACTACCATTTGTCATGGGGAAAAATTATTGACACTCTAGTGAGGCGAAGGACAGAGCTTTCCTCGAAGTCGATGGCCAGTTAGAAAAAAATCGTAACAAAAAAATAACTAACTAACTAATTACCCCTTAAAAGCTATCAAACTATCGAGGTGCATCTACTTGTTAATTGTGGTTTTTGTGAGTGTGAGCGTGTTACTTCCGCGCCTTTCTAATGTTTTTCATTTTTACCCAATAACGATTGACAACCCAGTGCTCGGGAATTTAGTGCTTTAGTACCAAGCTGTTTTTTTAATAATTAAAAATATTAGTGTAGCACAATATTATAATAATAATTTGTTCTCTTTTTAACCCATTTTAGCCTTTTTTATATAGAAAAAATCGTTTATAATCTTCAATCACCTGGATGCACATTTTATGAATTTTTATGTTTTTTTTTATATATGAAGTACAATATCATGCGACAAATTGAAAAATCTTTTGTTAAATGTTGTATACAAAGCAGCATTCAGAGAATGCAGTGGTGTAATAAGAAAGAGATATATAGTGGCTATTGAAATTTAAAATTTGAAAACTAACTCATGCGACTAAAGTTGAAAACATTTGCTTAGGAAAGATTATTAGGACTGTGAAGTATTGTACATTTTAAAAATAATAACATGAAAGGTCTTAGTGTTAAAGACACAATTTTGATATTAATAACGTTTCATTAATTGTGTTTTTATAATAAAAATTTATATTTCAACAAAATATTTGAACAAAAAATGTTTTTTTTTCTATGTTTACTTATTTAGCTACCTACATTCTTTTACTTCTTTTACTCTTCCATCACAATTTTTTAGAAGTCTGATGTAAGTTAGGTTTCTTCTAATTCCTGTAAAAGCAGACCTCCATTTTTCAATCTTTTGTCATTATTTTCTAATTGTCGTCCGGAAGGTGGTTTATGTTAATTAGCAAAGGTCCTAATAAAGATGGATCGTGAAATGACCATCTCCACATAAACGCGTCGCTTATACCTAATGTATTTAAGTTATGACTAACAACTTTGAAGGCGTCGCCACGCGTAAAGGGGCGTCGTAAAATTTTTTCATGGGCACATTGGAGTATTGCAAATCGAGGTTATTAAGTGTCCGAAAGGGGGACCTTCACGGCTATCGCCGTGTCGGTCAAAATAGAAATGTTCAAAATGTCACTTAGAATTTTAGTATAATATAAAATCATATCTATTGCTAAGTATATAAAGTTCTCTAAATTGTGATCTAAGAAATTTCTAGAAGAAAATTGTGTGGGTTTAATTTACCAGCGTTCTTTGTATCCAATTGTTTACTTAACAATCCATCCCATACATAAAAAGAGTAATTGAAATTTAGCAGAAAATAATTTTGACAAAAGCACATTTAGTATACGCCAAAAAGGACGAAAGGACGTGCGATGCACGATTTAACAGTAAGCAGGTGCGTTATAAGCTTTACATCATATTCTAAGAGAATAAAGCTCCTACAACTGAAAAGACAAAAAGTCGAAATGAACATACTGTGACATTTTTTTTAAGTTGCATATCGTCTCCGTTTCTCTAAGGATGTGACCTTTTAGTTGAAAGATCTGATGACTGCTGTATACATTCTCTTTGAGGCACTACCATAAACGAAATCAGTTGTTATCTTAGTGATCTTGCTTTTTGGATCATCAATCAGACGCTCGCGTCCAATGTTGATGATACTATAGTGCTTGTCATTTTATTCGATTCTTCGCTGGTTCCATCCAGTTTTCCTGAATCTTCTTGATATCAACGGTCCATCCCGTTGGTTGTCTTCAGCGGCTCCTGTTGACATCTTTCAAAGGTCTACATTCGGATCCGTTCCGCCAACCTTTCATCTGATGCTCTTGAGAGATGGCTTATTAAATTCCACTTCAGTAGAGTTACCCTGTTGATGACATCGGTCATGCCAGTTCTCTGTCGTATGCTTTAATTTGGCACTTTATCTCGAAGCAAGATCCCTAGTATTGGCACTTTGGGCTACCCTAATTATTTTAGCGATTTTCTTAGTCAGTGTCAAAACTTTACATTTGAGGCATATTGCTATTTTTGAGCTTAAAACATCTCGCAGGTTCCCCTAACGCAGCCTATGCCAAGCTAATCCTTCTGCTTATTTCGCATATTTGATTGTCTCTATTGATTTTAAGATCATGACCAAGATTTTTGTATACCGCAACATGTTCGATATGCTCATTGTCCATCGAAATAATCTGACTCAGGACCAGTCATAAAATGCGTCTTTACAAAATTTATTTTGAGACCCATTTGTTTGCAAGCAGCGAGGCCATGGACTCGGTGGTGAGAGCCCTGTTCGTTTTCTAGTACAGGATTCCACGTGAGGTTGATGTTTGGGCCGGACTTATTTGGGTTATTATATTGTTGTTGTTCTTGTTGCAGTACACTCTATTCATTACTTTATGAATATATTCGTTAAAATACATGTAAATTAAACCATTGAGATGAAGAGCATCATAAAAATGTTGATTAGTAAATTAAGTGGTAAATTTATATACATTAAAAACATGTTACCCATTTTGGAACAATACGTTCCTTTAATTTTATTTTAAATCAATTTGTATACATACACCTTATAGTTTTTAAATTTAATTTAAAATTTAATTGCCAGAATTGCCTTAATTGCTTCAATAACAAACAGTTCTACAATTAAATGGGTAGTTTACCACTGAGTTAATTTAGATTTCTTAAATATATTAGTTTTATTACGTATAAAATGCATAAAAGGTAGATTAGAAAAAAGAGGTACATTAGTTGTATCAGAATTATCAGATTCACGTTTCACACATATTTCATTTTTACAGACATATCCATCTTTACAACTTTGTTGGGAATCCACTTCACTGCACCGATTTCCCGGTTCTGAAAAGAAACAATTGAAACTAATATAATTTAATCTTATATTTATTTACAAAAATGCTATAGTTTATTTATTTAAATAAAAATTAAAATATGGATAGGGCCAAAAAAATTATTGAAAATGTCCCGTTTTTCTCAAAATGGAAAAGGTGCAAATTATGACGAACAAGTTTTATGATACCACGGCTCGATATGCCCATAAAAGCTGCTTCGTAAAAAACTTCTCGTCCGTCGCGATTTCGACCTGGAACTGCAAATTTTTTTTTCGATCCCAGAAATCGATATCTCCATAAAACCGATCGGCGGAGCCTACAGATCGACCCTGTGCTACAAACGGTATGACGTCGCGACGCTTTAAAAAAAGTCGTTGCTACGCCATAACTCGATTTTAATTTAATTTAATTTTGAAGTTGGAGAGTTGCGGTTTCACCAGTTTGCGGTTTCATCAGTCGTGTCAATTTTTTCGCGATTTTCTGAAAATGTAAATAAGACGTTGCATGCCATTGCCTTGCATTTTTACAAATAATTCAGCATGTATTTTTACGCCCAAAAGAACGAAAATACCGCGACCAAAGTTTTCTTTAAATTTTATTTTTTTCAATCGTACGATGCGTCTTTTAATTCTCCTTCTTCACATGTACTTGCTTTTTTTACTACCCTTATTTCTTCTTTCTATAACATTCGCGGTTCGCTTAAAATTCTCTAAGAATAACAAATATGTATATATGTTCTAAATTATTAAATATTCATTTGTTCTACTTTCTCTCTCTCTCTCGCACATGGTTATTTTCCATATATGACTCATTCTTTCGCACTCATTGCAATATTTTTATTAAGCCTCTTATGCATTAATATTTTTTATGTAATAAAAATAAAAATTGCTTTTGAGATGTGTAAATCATCTTCGATCGGCGTGAAATATTAAAATTATTCCAGAATGAATGAAATTGTTTTGCTCGAGGTGGTGGTTTGTGGACCAAAGCAAAAACGAGGTCCACTAAATCACCGATAGCAAAAACCTAATTTTTCCACGCGTTGCGCATTAGTTATTTGCGCTCCAAGATGCAGAAAGTAAATATTTTGTTCAAAAATAGGGGTAAGAAATGTCTTCTCCGATTCGATTTTTTAGAACTGATCCAATTCGAAGTGCACCGAAAAACAAAATGGGACTGAACCAACTATATATCTTTTCGAACAAAAAAATTCACCAATTTACCAATTTTTTAGGTATTTCCAATAAATCGACACGCAGGTCAAAATCGGGACGATGGAGGAAGTTTTACCGCTCTTTTGGAAAAAAAATCACTTTTCGCCACTTGGAGCGCAATTTGTTCTCGGTGGTTGTAATCGCGAAAATTTTCTAAATCGAGATTTTTGCGGAAATATCCGTTTTATACTCCCCTGGTGTCTGTCTGTGACCTCTCCACAGCCGAGACCGCTAAACTGATCGGCCTGAATATTCATATTTAGGATTTTAACAAAAATTGGGATCCCAGACGTTTGGCTGAAATCCACTAACCAGAAGTGGTAGTTTATAGCTTAGGTTATTTGGTTTTTTTTAAATATTTTAAAAACTATCAAGATTATGGAAAAACATAAAAGTACAAATGTAGTTAAAAATAAATTTTGTTCGCATTATTTATTCAAAATTTAATACTTTAAAAACACATCCTTGTTTGTTGATAAGCAACATTTTATTAAATTTATTTTCACCAATTTCAACCGCATATATATACATTAAATTCAGCTGACAATAAATGATATAGGTAGGTTATATTACATTAAAAAGTGACCATGTTACTATCGGAGTTATTGCCAACATACATTTCACAACAAAATGAAGTTGCAGAGACATACTGCCAACCTAATTGGCTAATAATTTAATAAAATATAGTTTAGTTTCTATTAACAGATATGTTTCAAATTTTCCATTTTTTTTAATTGACAAGGACGCAAGAAAGAGTAATAATGGACAAAAATTTATCAGCTATATATAAATAAATTAAAAAATAAAATATTATGAAAATTGAAAATTCTAGGAGGGATAATGTAATTAACAACTTTGATAAAAATGTAAATAAAAACCACGAGAAATAACTAACCAGCGTTTACCAAAAGTTGTAAATATTTTATACGATATATAATGGTCCCATTATTAAAAGATTTATGTCAAGAAAATTATAAAAATTGTTTAGTTTTTAAGTTAAAAAATGAAAGTATCACCATAACATAACTTTCATTTACGAATATAAAACATTTCTGTTACTTTTAATAGAAATATAACTATATTTTATTAATTAGTAGCCAAATAGATTGGCAGTATTTCTATGCAACTTTATTTTGTTAAAATATGTATGTTGGCAATAATTCCAATAGTGACATCCGTCACTTTTGACCGATATATAATCTATTTTATTGGTTGCCAGCTGATTATAATGACAGTATGTTTCTGCTACTTGATAGGCATAAATTCAATAAAATGTTACTTAGCAACCAATAAGGATGAGTTTTTAAAATGTTAAGTTTTAAAGAAATAATAAGAACAAAATTTATTGCAAATTTAATTCTAACCGCACCACACACACATACACACACGAGTACACAAATCACGATTTTGAAAATTTTCGCGATTACTATACTTTCTTTGACTTTGTAAATAAAACAAAAAGTTATAATTTTCTTACCAATTATCTCTTTATCAACACACTCCATGGTGTAGAAGAGGCAAAATATAAAAATAAAATTTAAAATGAATTTATTCATGTTTTTGAATGTTCTGTTTTAAAGTATTATATTATTATACATATATGTTCCAACCGCGTTGAAATATTTATACCCATTTACTATCCAATAAAAAATGTTGTACGTTTTTAACTTAACGCTTGATACGTAATTAACAAAAAATTAAAAAGTATTTAAATCATAATTGCTCTGTTTTGTTAAGATATTTGCTAAAAGTCACGTATTAATCATAACGAATAAAATTAAAATAGAAAAAAATCTCTTACTGCATGTGACACGAAATAGGTGCCTATAATTAACAAAATTTATTTGCTCTTGCAAAAATTGCTAATAGTTTAGTTTGCTCTTGCACAAATATCACGTTCAAAAGTTCCTATTATTAATAACGTAATGAAAATGTTACAAATTGTGTCGATTTTTCTTACAGTTCATAATATAGATAGGATATGAAAGGAAAGTGAAGGAAAAAGGGAATGTAGGTCGAGATTTAAGAGGAAACTCTCGTCTAAACACTGAATCTCAATTGACAAAACACCTATTTCCGCTTCAACGTAGGAAATGTATTGTTCAAGAACGTTTTATAAGTTCAGTTGAATTTATATTCATAATATTCAAATAATGTTATCGAAAGTAAAATATGGCTTATAAAATAAATATTTGAGGTATGTATATCCTGTCTCAGTGGTTATGGTTGTTAGCTGTAAGCATTATTAGTAGTAGGTTTTGTTTCGCTCCAGAGATAGAGAAAATTTGTTAATCTAAGTGTAGTAATGCGAAAATGTTTGAAATCGAGGTTCTTGCAGAAATAAGCGACTCCCCTCATTCAAAAAAGTTGTTTTAGAAGTGGTGTCTGTCTCTGTGTGTATGTGTGTGTGTGTGTGTGTGTGTTGTCTGTCTATATCCTCCCTACAACCCAGATGGTAAAACTGATTTGGCTGAAATTCATCAACCGAAAGTAGTGGTTGGTTAGGTTTTTCGGTTTTTTGCAAATATTTCAAAAACTATTAAATTTATGAAAAAACATAAAAGTACAAGAGTGGTTAGAATTAAATTTTCAATACACTTCTTCAAAATTTAACATTTTAAGAACTCATCCTTGTTAATATATACTTAAGATAATATTTCCTAAACTTCAACTTGGGTTAATTTTTTTTAATAATAATTAAAGTTTGTTTTAAGATCCATAAAAAAGCGTTATGGCTTGACGTTCTCCGGTCATGCACAGTCAAAAAATTATTTTTCCAAAAAGAATGAAGTGAAAATTTTCTCCTTCTTAATTTTTAAGAATTAGCCGTGCCACAGTTTTTCTTATAGCTTATAGGTGGCTACATAAAAGTTTGTTGAGACGTCGTTATTCGATAAACGGTACATTGCGTTTGAAATTTACTCCTAGAGCGGCATTCGAAATAGCGCCACAAATAATCACGACGTTGAAAATTTCGTGTGTTTTCTTTAATATTTAGAGGTTAAATTATATTTTTGATAAATTTTTGCTAAAAAGAAAGCTGAAAAATTTGTCTTATGTCGCGATTTCGATGTGAGGGTACCAATTTTTATTTTTCTTCTATAAAGAGCAACCTGTTCCTCGGCCCTATGCTAATAATGGGTTCTACCCCAAAATCCCGAATCCTAAAATCCCGAATACTAAAATCCCGAATTCCCAAAACCCCGAATGCCTAAAATCCCGAATGCCCAAAATTCCGAATGCCTAAAATCCCGAATGCCTAAAACCCCGAAAACCCAAAATCCCGAACACCCAAAATCCCTAATTTTGCTTCTCTTGTTTTACAATATCACATTTTTGCTTATTATACACTTTTATTGTAGTTTTACGTTTCCTGGATATTCCTCTGTTATACAGGTTTATATTTATTAGAAACTTTCCAAATGAATGACCACTGCTCTCTATAATGCTTCTTTGCAAACATGTATAATACGGATAAAAAATGTTGTCCTTAAATTTCAAATTATCCAATCTTAATCTGTAACGCAGACCGACCTTAATATAAAAATGTTAGCCATGATCCACTTTAAGTAGATAAATACTTTGAAGATATTTCTCCCAATTTTTTATTACATCATACAATAAAGATAAAGTATTGTAATAGTCAAGAAAAATTTGAGATTTTAGTGGAAATATATCTTTTAGGGTCCTCTGAACAAGAATTGAC
>JARJDX010085531.1:0-10068 GCA_030264735.1 Gymnusa sp. GC000175
ATAGAATAAAAATTTATCACAGAACAACGCATTGCTTTGTTACATTTTTAATTGCGTTTTAATGGGAAGAAGAAGTATTATAAGTTGGAATGGAATATAAGAGGAATTCTTAATTTTTTAAATAGTAGGGAAAAGGCACTAATTTTTTAATAATACAATCACATGTGTATTGTCGCTGCTGTGTATCTTGCTTCACCTCTTCTCCAGCTCCATTGACTTGGACGATACTAAAATATTCGTAATGTTTATTATATTTAAAATTACTAAACCATATAGATCTGAATATAAAACCACTTACATGTGAGAAAATATTTCCAATATTTAAGCTGCGTTAATTAAAGGTGTCAGTAAATATAGAGTTCATAAAAGAATAATTCAACATTAGGATTTTATGATTGCTTAGATCAATTTCCAATACCAACAATTGATGAATTAGGATTAAAATTAAAAGAAAAATATATCTTTAAAGTTTACATCTTTACAGTTTAAAAGAGGGGTTTTATCATGTTGCATTAGTTAGATGCACAAAGCAGTTAGTACCGCACGTTTATGACTCCTTTTGGAAAATATTCATTTAAAAGATTACCTTTCAGTTTAAGTTTTACCAGTTGCAATATAATTTGACGATTTTATAATAGCGGGAGAAAATGAAACAGAACATAAAAAAATTCTTGAACAAGTAATACAAAGAGTGAGAAAATTTGGGTAAAAGTAAAATTGAATATAAAGTAAAAGAAGTTGAATATTTGGGCCTATTTTTTTCTGGTGAAGATGTCAGATCTGGTCCAAATTATATAAAAGCAGTTCTTAAATAGATGAACCAAATAATAAAAAAAAGTTGCAAAAAATTTTAGGCACGTTAAACTACACAACTAAATACAAACCAAATTTGTCAGATTTAGTAGTGCCATTAAGAGAATTAATTAATTGCAAGAATATTCTTTGGCTGTGGACTAAAGATCATTCTTTGTGTCTTAATGAACTAAAATCACTAGTAGCACATATAACAACTTTTTAAATTTTATGGAAAAGATAAAATTGAAATACAAACTGAAGCAAGTCAAAACGCCATTAGAGGGTGTTTGATGCAAAATGGAAAGCCGGTTGCCCATTGCTCAATAGGCTAAACAGAAAATGAGAAAAATTGGGCACAGATAGAAAAAGAATTTCCTGCAGTTCATTTTGTTTAAATATTTTTTATATGAATACATCAAAAATAAATTTGTAAAATGACTAATAGGCTGCAAAGATTAAAATGCTAAAATATAACTTTAAAATAGAATATTTACTGGGTAAAAACATGTACGTCGTAGATCTCTTATCGCGTTCATTTGTAAAAGAGTCAGGTAAAAATGATCTAGAAATTTTTGACAAGGTACATTCGGTTGAAGTTGAACTTCCAATATCAGAAAAAAGACTTGCAGAAATAAATAATGCTATGGTAACAGATCCTATCCCAAGTAAAGTAAAAAATTATTGCAACAATGGTTGGCCTAAGAATAATAAGGATATAGATCCAGAGATTAGAATATATATATTAAAAATAAAGAAAATTTACATGTTTCAAATAATATGTTATTTTATTATTATTTTAAATTGGTAGTACCAAAAACGCCACGAAAATATATGCGACTAAAATTACATACTGATCATTGCGGTATTGAAAAAAGTAAAGCTAGGGCAAGGCAAATTTTCTACTTGCCAGGATTGTCAAATGATGTAAAAGATTTTGAATCAAAATGCAATGTTTTTTAAGCAAACATTGCTTTTACATACAGTAAAAATTTACAAAAATAACCATTGATTCAACATGAAAGACCTGAAATACCCTTTTCAAAAGTAGCTGCCAATATATAAGAGTATGCGGGACAAGACTATTTATCTGCTATTAATTATTATGGCAATTGGTTAGACTTAATTCCCGTCAAAAGTAAAACAGCATCCGAAATAATTATTAGTCCTATACAAATAACCCTTATAGAAAGGTATATTAGAACTGTTGTAAAACCTATTAGATATATGTAGAAAAAAAATAATTTAAATAAAAATAATTACTGTAATGTTAATATAATGTTAGTTTTAAAAGAATGAATATATTTTAGTTTTTTTTTAATTAATAATTTATATAACATAATTACTGTAATGTTATTATAATGTTAATTTCAAAAGAATGAATATAATTTAGTTTTGTTAAAGTTATAGAAAAAAATGGAGCTGTGGTCACCACACCACTTTCATTTACTAATTTGGATGTTTTTTGTGTTAACTATCATATTTAAAGATGTTTAAATTTTATTTGTCAGCTGATAAAATGACATTACGTCTCTGCAACTTGATATGAATATGAATAATTACACTGACAATGTTGCATAGCAACAGAAAACAATGAGTTCTTAAAATGTTAAAATTGAAAAAATGATAGGAACAAAATTTGTGTAAAATTTATTTTTACACACTTTAAAAGCCAAAAGTCATTTTATGAATTTTCAGGAGGATCAGTTTAGCCGTCTGGACTGTAGAGAACACAGACAGACAGACACACAGATACCACTTCGAAATCAACTTCTTCTGAATGAGGAAAGTCGAAAACGGATATTTCCACAAAAATCTCGATTTTGAAAATTGTCGCGATTACTATACTCTAATTTATTTTGTTAATGAAAGTAAAATGCTTATAAATTGTCAAAAAACATACAGCAGCTAAAATACAGTCGAACTTCCATAGCTCGAACTTCTATAAATCAAATTTTTCTATATATTGTTTTTTTTCGCAAATTTTTGCAATTGCTACTTCTGTAACTCGAATTTTCTATATCTCGAATTTTTTTGTGAACTATGATGATTCGACTTAGGGAAGTTCGACTGTATATTAAATAACTTAATATTTTCTGGGCTTCAATGAAAATACTTTATTTAAAAAATGTAATTCCTGAAAATTAAGACGAATTTACGTTTTAAGTTCAGCTTAAGTTTGCACTTCTTCATGACAAACTTGAGATTTTTTTATTTATTGGCCACTTGACGTTTCGAGCACGTTATGTCATTATATAGAATAAATCCTGCAAGTTTTCCTTTATTATTAGTCTTGTACTTTTAAGACACGAACGATAGATTGCACCTTCGCTCCACTACTAAACTCTCAAAAAAATCACAAAACTTTTTTAACAAAATTTTTTTCACGCAAAAAAAATTATTTAATTGCCCAGTGGCTTAGTAGTAACCTAACCTCACTTCACCTCACCTAACCTAACCTAACCTAACCTAAAAAAAAATTTCCGCAAAGGAAAAATTTTATTTAATAAATATTGATATGATCCGAATTTATTATGTTTATTATTGTTCAATACTTCAATTGTTTCTAAAAAAGTTTTGAGCTGCGGTAATGATTCGTTTGTTTATAAAAAAGTTAGTTTATTGGTTTAGGAACGGTGAGTACAATAAAGATTATTCAATTGTTTTAATTGAATTACTTGAAAAAATTGGAGTTTTATCCACTTGACTTAACCGAGAGCCAAAAAAAAATTCACTCAATCAGAAGCGACACATTTTATGCAATAATTTTACATTATTATACAATAAATCGGTTCTATAAAGCGGTTCTATAAAGCGGCGTCAGCTGCTTCGGCTATTCGCCGAAAAAAAATAGGCAAAAAACTTAAAACAATATATAAAAAATAAAACAATATCACATGTCAATTTATTCATACAGTTAACTAACTGCGATTTATGGAACCGGGAATTAATCGTTATTTTGTACATTTCCCGCTTAAAACTTATTTAAAACGAATATAAGTTGTAGGGGCGTTAATGATTTTTGAGTGTGGCGTTTAATTCGAAGTAATTGCACATTCTGTGAGCGTTTGCAATAAACATGCTCAGAACTACTTTATTAGTGCATATTTTCGAGTATTCATCGCGGAAATTCTAGCTTGAAATGTGCCTTTATTGAAACGAGGCGTCGAGCATCTTCGCATTCTTTGAATTTTTCTGTGCTAAATGTGCTCTCGGATATACGTATTACTCCAGTCGTACCATACTTGAATTTAATAACTGGAAATTTTATTAACAAAAAAAAAACTTGGATTGGCCAAGCTAATTAAATTTAATGAAAATGAGTGTTGTGTTAATTATTGTAATTAGTAAAATCTAGTTGTTAAGACTACAACTCCAACTAAGAACTAAGAAGTTTTTTTTCTGCTATAAAAATTATGTTTCAAATTTTCAATGCTTACTTCTCTAAAAAATGGTTTTATTTATTTTTATTCCAATGACAAATGGTAACCGGGTATGGAACCCGAAAACGGAAAGTATAGTGATCGTGCAATTTTTTTTAGATTCTAGCAATTGACCATATGATGTCTGTGTGTATAAGTGTGTGGATAGCCCATACCCATTTTGTTGTTTCCTTTCTACAATTTTTATGCTAATGTCAAATGATAACCCAGCGTCCGGGTGTAGAACCCGAAAAGGTTAAAGGTGGGAAATTAAAAAAAAAAAGTTATCAGCACTAGGTACTTTTTTGATAGTGTCTTTTTTTGCTTACAGGAAAGTTGAGTGAGAAATTTTTTTTTATAATTTGTAACAAAATGACGTTTTCATAAAAAAAATTATTGCATGCATTATTGGCAATGGTAATCGCAACTAAACTCGATGTATAATTATGTAACTAAATATTTTAATCATTTGTAAGTTTTCTTCCATATTATGGCACAAATTAGTTTCTCAAATATATGATTTCTGAGATAAAGAAAAAGTTATGAGTGAGGAACGTGTGATTTTTTAAACGAAAATAAAATAATTATGTAGTTCTAAAATTTCAAGGTGTCGCTATTTTAAAATCTTATCCAACACATAGAACAAAGGATGGCTGGCGGTAAAAAGTTTTGTATATTACGAGAAGGACGTTAATTTTTTGACGGCAATCCTAGTCTATTATAAATAAATTTTACAAAGCACATTTTGCAGATTAAACAAACGCTTGACCCGTTCCTTAAAACGCTATGCGAGCGCCGGCGGCGCGTGACAATAATTGGATGAGTAAAAATCAGTTCTATAAGATTTATTGAGGGAAAAGTTCAATAAAGGTACAAAACGGATCGACAGTTGTCACGTCAGTGACGCTAGAAATTAGAGTATTAAATTTCAGTGAAATTTTCGGAACTATTTTACGAAACGCCTGGCGCTACTGGCAATAATTCTTAAATATAGTAGTTTAAAACCACATTGTCTTAATGCTTATTACGAAATACATAATTTGAAAATGAACTTTTATTGACAGCAGACTATAACTTACTAATTTCGGCACGAGGAGTCGCGTCAAGCGCTACGAGTCAGGCGTATTATACACAACCCACCACGAAACGCCTGGCGCGAATAGCAATAATTTTCAATTATGGTAGTTTAAAATGCTTATTCCAAAATACATAATTTAAAAATGAATTTTTATTGGCAGCAGACTATAACTTACTAATTTCGCCGCGAAAAGTCGCGTCAAGCGCTACGGGTCAGGGGTATTGTACACAACCCACTCCTGATTTAAATCACTCAAAAACTTTTAAATGTGATTTACGAAGTACAAGATTTAATTAATAATTTTTTATTGGATTATTTCTTTTTTTTTAATAATAAATTACGTGATTATTAAATTTTTGTTATATTTTTATAAAGTAAAACGAAAAAATATAAACGTGGTCGGTGGCGACTGGCGAAGTACACGGATGATATCCGATGTCAAGCAAATCCAGGCCGACACGGAAAACCACTAAGGACGTTCCGTCTTCTCCAAGCCCCTACATGAGAAAACAATATACTAGCACTAATTATTTTTATTCGATATGTGCAGCATTTAGCACTCTTATTTTTGATTAATTTATTTTCGCAGGAAGTCATTAATTTTAAACTTTACATCTAAACGTCATTAGGATTATAAAAATATTTAATCAACCCTTGGTATTAAAATATTTACCCTATAATACATATTAAAGTACGCACCCTATAACGCTTTAGTAATAAAATATCTCAAAAAAATCTAAGTGTTTCAGAAGCAATAAAATTTCAAGAAAGTAAACTAAAAATAAAATCAAATGCAATACGTACTAATGTACAAGATAATTTTACTTTTATATTTTTCTGATGGTACATCCAAATCTAATTACTAATTTCCCGCCATCATTTTTAAAATGGCACAGTGCCATATGCGGTGGGATTTTGAAATAAACATTTTCAGGATTCTCAAGAGAGTTGCCTATCTACAGAATATATATTATCTCCTGTCGGTTTTTTATGGTCAAAATGTCACAAATAAAAACTGCAGCAAAATTTTTGTAAATGCACGACGCAACCACATGCCCCAAGAAAAATAAATTTGTTCATTATTCTACAATTATTATTTTAGGAGTGACTCTTTTCGGGGACGCAGTTTTCGTGACACTATTTTCACTTTATCATAGTATCATAGATAAAGTATTGTAAACGTCGAAAAAAAAGTTAAAATTTTAGTGGCAATACACTATTTAGGGTCCCCTGAACAAGAATTGGTGGTTTCTTGGTGAGGTTTTTCGGTTTTTTTGCAAATATTTAAAAAACTATCAAGTTTATGAAAAAAAAAATAGTACAAAAGTGTCTAAAATTAACTTTGAAACAAATTCTATTATCATTTCTTCAAAATTTTACATTTTAAAAACTTATTGTATGATAAAGTTAGGTGGTGACCACATCAGATTTTTTTTAATGATTTGAAACTTTATAAAAATTTTTTTTTTTGAAAAAATGCAAAAATTGTCAAATATTGGTACAACTTTCTACAACTGTCAAACATTTTCCAGCGTGTCGAGTTNGTCAAATATTGGACAACTTTCAACAACTGTCAAACATTTTCCAGCGTGTCGAATTAGTTCAAATTTCATAGATTTATAGAAAATTTATTTGCACACAACATACTTACAAACTAAATTTTTTTAATTACTTAAAACTTTATAAATTTTTGTTTTTTGAAAAAATGTAAAAAATATCAATTATTAGTAAAACTTTTAACAACTGTCAAACATTTTTCAGCGTGTAGAATTAATTCAAATTTCATGGATTTATAGATAATTTATTTGCACACCACATACTTACAAACTAAATTTTTTTAATAACTTAAAACTTTATAAATTTTTGTTTTTTGAAAAAATATAAAAAATATCAATTATTAGTAAAACTTGTAACAACTGTCAAACATTTTTCAGCGTGTCGAATTAATTTAAATTTCATGGATTTATAGAAAATTTGTTTGCACACAACATATTTACAAATTAAATTTTTTTAAAGATTTAAAACTTTATAAATTTTTGCTTTTTGAAAAAATGCAAAAAATGTCTTATATTGGTACAACTTTCAACAACTGTCAAACATTTTTCAGAGTGTGGAATTAGTTCAAATTTCATGGATTTATAGAAAATTTAGTTGCACACAACATACTTACAAACTAAATTTTTTTAATGATTTAAAACTTTACAAATTTTTGTTTTTTGAAAAAATGCAAAAATTGTCAAATATTGGTACAACTTTCAACAACTGTCAAAGATTTTAGAGCGTGTCGAATCAGTTCAAATTTCATGGATTTATAGCAATTTATTTGCACACAATATACTTACAAACTAATTTTTTTTAATGACTTGAAGCTTTATAAATTTTTGTTTTTTGAAAAAATGCAAAAATTGTCAAATATTGGTACAACTTTCAACAACTGTCAAAGATTTTCCAGCGTGTCGAATTAGTTCAAATTTCATGGATTTATAGAAAATTTATTTGCACACAACATACTTACAAACTAAAATTTTTAATGACTTTAAAACTTTATAAAATTTTGTTTTTTGAAAAATATGTCAAATATTGGTACAACTTTCAATAACTGTCAAACATTTTCCATCAGATTTATTTTGACAGTTTAACCGCCGGAAAAAAAATACAAAATATACAAAAATGCATAAAGCAAGTTTAAACTTATTTTGAAACAATGCACAACATCAATAACATAACAATTGACTAACTTACAAAAATAAATAATAATGTGATAGCTTTTGAGCCTATTTTATCATTATTTTTGTACAAAAATAGAAGTAAGTAACTCGTTTTATTATTATCAATTTCCATAAAATTTTAAAAATAAAAATTTCTGGTTGATTTAACGTTGGTTGAACGCGCGATTTACGAATTGTCGATTGTGGAACCAAATTGGAGCAATTTAGAGAGCAGACATAACCACATGACTCTCGAGTGGTCTCTTCATTCACGAAGCCATTGAATATACGCGGAATCTATCTGCAGCAATTTAACACGAGGGCTTGCACAAATTAAATTGTCAAGCCATTCAATACGTAAAAATCAATATGCCAATTAAAGATGGGACAATCAAACTTCGATCGTTCCAATTAATATCGGCACATTTCTTTAAGAAATGTTACACAAAAGAAAAAAAAATAGTGTATCAAACTTTGGCACCTTATAGTTTTTTAACTATGCTCCGAATTAAGCAGCCAGAAAGATGAAAAATAATTGTGGTGGTTCAGTGTTTAATAAAATTAAATTTCTATCAAGCGATATTCCAAATCTAAATTACCTGTACAACACTTTCAATTGTTGCTATAACGAAACATAATAATGTTTAATTTAGCTAAAACGCATATTTACATTGTTATTATTATTATTATATTTTCTTGAAGAGCCCTTTGTGTATTTATTCATGGGTCGTTAAATGCGTAATTAATTTTATAATTTAATTAATGGAAACGCTCATTAAATACAATTCAAAACACTTAACAAGGGGTACAAATGTGGCATGTGGTATGATAAAAGCGACAAATAAATCATCAAACTTTGAATGTTAAAGTTCAATGCGAAATTAATAAATTGTGTTCAAAATTTAAAATAATTCTTTGTAACCGGAATATGTATTTAAACAAAGTAATTAACAGCCTGATTAAAAAAAAAATATTAAATTTTAGATATCATCAGGAAAAAAACATAAAATCTGAAAGCTTCAAAGATGAAAAAAAGTTGAGATAAGGAAGAGAGATAAACGCAGTCACACCCTTTCGAAATAACTCAAAAAGATGTAGAAAACAAAGCTAAACAGCTCAAGAATAAAAAATCGCCAGGATCAGATCAGATCAAAGTCGCATTTTTATTTCACAACACAATACAACATCAGACGGTCCGAGAAGTCTGCAAACACAGCTACACGATTCTCATTTTTAAAAAAGAAGAAGGAAAGTGCCGGACAACCACAGAGGTATTACGCTACTAATGCAGTGGCAAAGTTGTTTACCGGTCAACCACATCGCAGGAAATGGTGTGGTGGAAGAAAGAACAACAAGGTTTTATGCTACACGATTCTCATTTTCAAAAAAGGAGACAGAAAAGTGCCGGACAACTGCAGAGGTATCACGGTGTCACGCTACTAAATGCAGTAGCAAATTTGTTTACTGGTCAACCACATCACAGGAACTGGTGTGGCGAAGGAACAACAAGGGTTTAGGCTACACGATTCTTATCTTCATAAAAGGAGACAGGAAAGTGCCGGACAACTACAGAGGTATCACGTTATCACGCTACTAAATGCAGTAGCAAAGTTATTTACTGGTCAACCACATCACAGCACCTGGTGTGGCGGAAGAACAACAAGGATTTAGGCTACATGATTCTCATCTTCAAAAAAGGAGACAGGAAGTTGCCGAACAACTACAGAGGTATCACGGTATCACGCTTCTAAATGCAGTAGCAAAGTTGTTTACTGGTTAACCACATCACAGAAACTGGGGTGTCGCGGAAGAACAACAAGGATTTAGGCATAACGAATGCACCACCTTAGATTTTAGAGAAGGGAATCGGCAATCGGGCATAAATATCAGCCTACTATTGCTTTGTACTTTAACAAAGCCTTTGAAAGGGTAGTTCTACACCTAGACGTAGAGAAACAAAAGGTAGACTGTTATAAAAAATCTAAACACAAATAACAAAACAAACATTAAAGTCAACATTGCAGTATCTATAATTCTTTTAGTAGTTACAAGTATAAGACAAGGAAAT
>JARJDX010085551.1:0-11732 GCA_030264735.1 Gymnusa sp. GC000175
ATTTTGAATCTATATATTTTTGATTAATATAACCTTATATCAAATTTAAAAAGTTATGGCCGTTTGAATAGAAAGTGTAAAAAGAATTTTGTGAACTCGTGATATATTATTTCAGGTGTTTTGTGATGTTTAAATAAAATGAAAAAAACAAGAATCGCGTAAGATAAATAATACTTTCGAAAGAAAAAACAAAAGATATCTGAATCGTTTAAAGATTATCTGAGTGCGCTCCCTCAACCCGACGCATATTTCATGCTCGCCTTCAAGATCCTGAATAATTTTCATATAATTTTCTCCTCTTGGTCGGCCGCAATATTTATTTGCGTTCAATTTTTTCTCGCCTAAAATTTTATCATTTTGATTCAGATTATTCCGTCCCGCATTGCATTGCATGAATCCCATAAATTGCAATCCAACAAAAGACGAATTAGTGGCGTTAAAATTAATTGCTGGAATTAGAGAGTCGATTTACAAGGCCGTAAAGTGGATAAATCCAGCCAGGCGTCGGAGAGCGTCGCGTGCTTGCGTGCGATTCGTCCAGGAAGTTTCACGTAATTCCCAGTATTGTTAATAACACAATCAATAAACATTTATTAGTATTAAACAAACTACACGACTTTTACATGTATGAGGACTTAAATTGAGAAATTTATTTTTCTTTAAAGCGCGTTAGGGTTGATAAATTGCAGGCGCCATAAAGATTTTTGGAAATGTCCGAATCGTAAATTGCATGCATATATACGGGCTGAAAGGGCAAAAAGTGTGAAGAGTAAGCACGTAGCTGGAAAATAGTTTTCCAGCGGTTTTCCTGCGGACGCCAGTCATTCGCATATAAAAGGTCAATAAGAAATTGAAGGAAGGACGCGCGCGAGCTTTTCTTATACCCTCTACGCTTATTTGTCTCCTCGAATCGAATAACATTTCACCAGAAGAAGCAAAAAGGGTCACCTTTTTAGCTCTACCTAACCACTATAAATCATACGATTCAACACTTTTTAAAGTAAACTAAGTACAGAAAACATCGACAAAAAAGGTAATGGAAGGCAAGAATAGGAAAGCAACTAAAGAAAAATACGCAAAGAATAGCGTATTTAATGTAAATTCTTTAATTAAAAATATGAAAAGCTTATTCTCACTTTGTTCTGGTAAAATTAAAAATTTTTATTCAAATGGTCATAACTTTTTATAAATTTTTCAAAAAATTGTTTAAAATAAAAATATTGTTAGGTAAAATTAGGTTTTCCCTAAAAAAACTTTTTGTAATTAAACTTAAAATTTAAGAGTTATAAGCTCTGAAAGTGGGTACTTTATATTGACGTTTTTAATCAATTTAAACTTTTTATTTAAACAGGTNATTGAAACGGCCATAACTTTTTAAATTTTTCATAGGTTTGGATTAACTCTAAAATTTCTGATTTAAAATTAAATTTTCTACAAAATACGTTATAAATATTTGTAATTAACCTTAAAATGTCAAGGTTGTCAGCTCCCAAAGTTAGTACTTTATTTTGGCAGTTATTTACAATAATTGAAACTTTCTGTTAAAACGGCCCTAACTTTTAAATTTTTTTATAGGTTTGGATAAACTTTAAAAATTCTGATTTAAAATTAAATTTTCTACAAAATACGTTATAAATATTTGTAATTAACCTTAAAATGTGAAGGTTGTTAGCTCCCAAAGTGGACACTTAATTTTGGAATTTTTTTACAAAAAATTTTTATTTTCTATTTAAACGATTATAACTTTTTAATTATTTTATAAATTTGTATCAACACAAATATTTTAATGAAAAATTAAATTTTCCACAAAATACGTAAAAAACATTTGCACCTAACCTAAAAATTTAATGATTGTAAGCTCCTAAACATACTATGTAATATAATTATTAAGAAAAAATAATTATTTTTTCTTTATTATCCAATTTAAATCAAATATAATCTTGATGGTGTAGTACAATTTGCATTAAAGTGCTTTTAAAAAACTTATTATTGAAATTAGATGGTGCTCATTAAGTATTCAAAGCAATAATAAAAAAGGGGGTAAAATTTCCGTGTCCGTTTGATGGTTTTTCCGCGTGGTGCATAATGGGCCCAATAAAATGCACATAAATCATGAAAAGGGCACTGTTTAGGGGTTATTATTTTGTCAGCGTGAAGTAAGAATTATTATGTTTCCATGTCGGTGTGTAATTAAATAAAAATCTACGAGGATATTGCGTTCTGTACGTATGTGCCGTCACGCCCCCTCTAACAAGTCGCTGTAGAATAAACGCAAAATGAAATTTTATGCATGTTTATTATCATGAATTATTTATCCTCTATTTGTTTAAAAGGAGTAATACTGATAAAATTTAAAAGGATTTTGAATTATGGTTTTGCATAATAGAGGGGTTACTGTATGTGTTACACAGTGACCTCTCAATTATTTAATAAATAAATTTTATAGTATATATTTTATTTTTTATTGTTAAATATGTTGTTTAATTTTAAATAAAAAATTCAATTTTTACAAAAAACATCCAAATAAGTTGTTTCTCTTTGAACACGCGTAACTTTTAATTTTTGGCTCAAAATTGATATAATTTACGGCCATTTTATAAAAAATTTAATTATCTTCCAGAAAATGTTTGTTTTATATTGTTCGATACAAAATTAACAAAGCTGGTCAAGTTTTAATAAATAATTTTAATTTCTACAAAAAGAACCATAAAAATTATGTTTGAAAATCGTAAATTTAAAAAGTTTGCTCGAAATTGATAAATTTATTAGTCATTTCATGGAAAATTTAATTATCTTTAAAAATAAAGTTGTTTTATATTGTCAGAACCCACCCAACAAACTGAAAACAGATTAAAATTAATTAAACAAATGAAGAGACAAAAGAATATAAAATAAAAGTTTTTAATTCAATAAAAAGGTGGAAGTTTATTTTTTTATTTAGCACCTATTTGGTTTTAGGGTATGTCGCGCGCGCTTCCTTTGTTTAAGTTAAAGTTTTAAACGGTAGAATTTAAATTGGTTTCTAGAAACTGAAGAAAAAATCTCTAATTACATTACTCGCACGCGCGCGCATTGTATCTAAAGGTTGCACCCTCCAGGGGTTTTTACCTTGTATGCAAGGTTTTATTCAACGTTTTATACATCTGTTGCACTATATCCATATGAACATTATTTACATCCCTGATGTACATGCATCCCCTTGAGACGCAACACATCTCCAAGAAAACTTCAAACATGGGTTATCTCCATAGATAGAGATAAGCTCCCAGACGGATCCCTTTCAATTCATGATCAACACTTATTTTATCTAAGCTGCAGATTTATGCAATATTCAACCGGTTTAAATCAAGCAAAATAAAAATTGCAACATCAAAGGATGTTTGTTTGTGCAAGCTCGCTGATATCCAGGTGCGCGGCCTGTTTATTATTCTTATTCAATGCAGCAATCTATAGAGAAACTAAAAGCAGCAACCCCTGGAAAGGATCGAGTGTTCTATTGCACTCTTCGAAATGCACTTCTCTCGCAGTGAAATTAAACCCGGAATTTTCGTTGCGGTATTATTTTTATAGAGCGCGCAGTCACGGCTCTCTCGAGAGGCATAAGGAGATGTGGCTTTATCAAAATATATGTGAGACAATTCCCAACATGAGGAAAAATTTACAGCTCCGCCAAAAATCTGTTTATATTTTAAAAAAGCCAACCTTCGGGTGGGTTACAAATAACCTATTTTTTTTATATTTTTTTTTTACACGACGCGTTATCTAAATCGTTGCATCTCGTGTTGCGCGATATGAAGAAGTGTACGGCTTCATCCCTTATCGGTCTATTCGCATGTTACATGTTCCAAGGGTGCATTAAACGCAGATGGGTTGGCGCCCTCGCGACACTTTTAGAACGCCCGCGTGTCAACTCAAACAACGCTTACAACTTCATTACAACAGAAGGAAAAAGGGAAAGAATAAATAGCTTGTACATACAAAAAACGGAATTCACTTGTTGGTTTTTAAAAATAATGCAAATAACTTTTATAACTTTTATAGCCGTCAACCGAATTTAAATCTGATTTCATTATGTTGTGATTAATTTGATTATAAATTCCTATTAATTGCATTTATTTTTAAATGATATTAACGCAAGAATGAGCATTTAAATAAGATTCTAAAAAAATTGGATGTAGCCAGATTTTTAAAAATATTTTTGGAAATATCTTAGTAATTAGGACTTTAATCAAAAAACTAATTGCTACATCATTTTTATTACACATTTTTATACAAGATAAGTAAAAATTACATATTTCGACCCAAGAGAAAATTTTCGAACGCGTATTAAAAATCAGTCGTTTTCAAATGTTTAATATTTTTCTAAATTTTTTAATAAAACAAATAACCCACTTTGTTTTTTTTTTATTTAGGTGTTCTCATTATTTATAACTTTACTGTACGCATTTTTTTTAGTTTGTTTTTCATTTTGAGATAACGCAACCCATTTCATCCCCTAATACGTTCGAGTTAGAGATTTCCATCAGGAATGGCTTGTGATTAAAACAACGTCCCCCATTTTATTAAAACGAAAACTCCTGGGCAAAACATAAATTAATCTTAATGGCGCGCGAGATTCAAAATTATGTTTGGCAATAAATAAAAGCCCGCGCGCCCAAAGTCCGAGCGAAATAAGTTTTGAAGGATTGCGCTGGAGCACCCCCGGGAAAGCGCAAACTTTAATGCAGCACGAGGTGCTGTGAACAATAAATAATTTCCCAGGAATTAATATTAAAAAAAAAAGAAAAATATTTTATTACAATCCGCGTTTGCGCTAATTAATATTTTATTAGTGTTCATTTGTTACTACATACTAAGCAGGAATTAATTGTGTTTAATTAAAAGTCAAGCAAGCTTTGTTAATTAAAAAATGCGACTCATATGTGCGCAATTGTTTTCTTGTTTAAAAATTTATATAGTCGTTTTTGTTGACTTTCTTAATTCCCCCAATGGGGAAAGATGTCGTGACTTTTAGTAGTTGAATTTTCTTTTTTTCAAGCTTTTTATCTGTCACAACTCGAGCTCGAGGGCTTAACATAATAACATGACAATGCCAACGCTAATTATCGCTTGTTTTGAACCCCTGAGACATGATTAAAAACAAGATCCATAAATAAAAATTAATGCTGCGGGGCGCAGCTTTGCGCCACGCCGCGCAACCACTACCTTTGCAGATTTTCTAACAAAAATAACGACCGTTTTGTCAGCCCTAATTATTATTAACGAGCAAAATTTTGTGCATACAAAAATTGCATTACACTGGTAAACGTTGATATCCAAATTAATTTATTACTTTATCAAAAAAATATCTGCCATGTAGGTGTAAAAAATATCTTGTATCAAATTTGATTTAAATTTTCATTAGGAAACTAAGGCCATAAAGAATTTTAATTAATCATTTTTAATGCCAAACTTGTGATGCTCAAATTAGTTCTAACATGTTGTCAAAATTTTGAAAAATAATTGCAAATTTACACGTCTATATCCTAAATTTTAAACATCAATTTTGGTGTAAGTGTTAATTATCAAATTAAAGTGTCATTTATACATTAGCTATCACTGGTCTTTCTTCATCTATAATACAAAGGATCAACTATTTTCGGCTCGATTTAAATAACGAATTTGGTCTGGAAAATTCCGAGGCGTGCGCTTTATGCTACAGCTAACAACAACTGTACGGACATTAATTGAACCGAATAGACATGGAAAGCTCTCTACCTACACGAAATTAATTAATACACCTGCGGGCCACACGTTTATCTGCAGCCATTAAAATGTTTTCCAATCTATTTTTTTAAATTCGTGTTTACTTATATTTAAAATCCAGGAATTAAATACGTTTTTCTCATCACACACGTTTGTAATTGAAATTATCGAAATAATCGTATTTTTTTACGTTGGTACTATTAAATTAAATTGTTTGGATTTTAATTTTACCCTTTATTTTAAATCTTTTTGGATCAAAAGATTTTCTCCATTTTTTTTTTTTTTTTTTGAAAGATGGTGTCGAAAGTGTAATTTTAAGTCGAAACAAGTAATTTTTACCTATATTATATAAAAATGTATGTTTTACATGATGCGTGAATTGGTTTTTTAATAGTCACCCCAATTATTGAGTTATTCACAAAAATTTCACCACATTTTTTGAATTTTTTTTTGTCACTTAATTGCGTATTCAGCCGTTATTAAAACACAAAAACAAATGCGGTTTTTAGCCAAATATATAACCTACAACCTACCGAAATATATTTTTTATTTCCTAGCCTCCTTGCAGGGTACATCGGCGGTTGTTTCTACGATGCTTATGATGGCGTTATTTTAACACAAAAATAAACGCTATTTGCACGAATTTTAAAAATAAATTTTACCACTTACTGCAATTAGAATTAAAATGTATTAAGTGGTTTAAAAATTGCAAGCCAAAAACCTGCAAATTTTGCATTTTTACGAGAAACGTAGATACATTAAAAAAATTACCTTCTTATTCCACGTTCGAAAATTTGTTTTTCAGTTAAAACATGTAATTTTCATTAATCTTATACTATAAAATTGCACGTTAATTGCACATCAAATTGAATAAATTTTTTTTTAATGCATTAAGATTGGAAAATATCCTGTATAACTTTTGTTTAAATTACAATTGCATTTTACAACAAATGTAGATATGTTAATTATTATGACACGAAAAGCATTAGTAAGAGAATATGTAGGAGTGAAAACTTTATTTAAGTGAATTACTTAGACGCTAGACAAGCAGGAGTAACAAATGTGAATTAGAGTATGGTCCCGGACGCGCGAATAAAATAATATAATAAGAGAGAAAGAACCCCGAGCGGAACTATTAAGTGACATAGCAGACGTGTCTCTGGTAACAAACTGGAAAGAAGGCAAACTGCGGATGATGGATGGCGTAGGTATTATGTGCAACTTGTCGTGATGTAATTAAAATTAGTCGGATGCAGAAGCAAGTGGAGGAACGGAGGAAATATCTATCACATTGTAATGGGAATGAAACTGCAAACGATGATGTTTATCTGTCAGCTGTGTGTATGTATTGGTTAATTGAAAACCGATCCAATTTAACAACGGAATACGGAATTAGTATAGATTTTGTGCGCGACCCCTAGGGTGCCAACATGAAATGCACATTTTTTTAATTTAATTTAATTTAATTAATTCAAATCGACAAACAAAACACGTCTCCTACTTTACTTTTTTTGTATATACTGAATTAATTTTATTTATAAAATGTGAAAAACGGATTTCCAAAAATAAAAAATTAAATTAAATTAAAAGCTTTAAAATTATTTAAAAAATTTAAAATCGCGTTCGAAAATTTATCTTTCGTTCGAAATTTAAATTTTTTATAAATTATATATAAAATTGTGTACTAAAAATGAATCCACAAACTAATTTTTAATTAGTGCCCTATTTGCAGAAATAAAGTCAAAATATGTGAATTTTTCGTAATTTTATTATTTCGCATTTCCTTAAATCACGTTCGAAAATTTATTTTTCGTTCAAAATTTATAATTTTTATAAATTATATACAAAATTGTGAACTTAAAATGAATCCACAAACTAATTTTTAATTAGTGCCCTATTTGCTGAGATATAGTCAAAATATGTGAATTTTTATTAATTTTATTATTTCGCATTTCCTTAAATCGCGTTCGAAAATTTATTTTTCGTTCGAAATTTATAATTTTTATAAATTATGTATAAAATTATGTACTAAAAATGCATCCACAAACTAATTTTTAATTACTACCCTTGATTTTTTTTAATTCCGAATTAATCCGTTATATAAATTTAAAATAAACTCTTTAAAATATATAAAATATTTAGCAACATATTGAAGCTGAAAACGCATAAAAACACGTTTTCGCCCAATTACGAACGTACTTTAAATGAAATTAAATTTCCCCAGATTAAATTTTAATTAAAAGAAAACTTGTTACATAAAATATGGAATAAAAATGCATTTTTCAACCCCTAAACATATGTGTTGTTGTTATTAAATATTTCACAAGTCATAAGAAGGATGTATGAGGGTTGCACCCCTAACTGTTTTCCCTCGTTATCAAATTCAAATAATCTCATTGTTATTGAAAGGATCCTCGAGTGATGCATTAGAGCCAAACGCACGGAAAAGGCAATTACCAAAACGGAAAATGAATTAGTTCCCTTTTTTCATACAGCCAAGTAGACAATAAAAGAGGTGACTTTCGACTTTCATTAGACGCGTTCCTGATAGGTGCGCTAAATTACAACTTTTTTTCGCTGTCGTTTGTAAATATTTGATGGGGAATGTGTCCCCTTTTATTACCCTTGTTATATGAGAAACATTTTATGACTAAATAAAATCTTTATAAATTACCTGAAGCACTTTATGTTTCATAAACACTCAAACGCGCAAAAAATTATATTAAACATGGCACTTACAACGATAACTAGAACAGGCATAAAGTGGGGATCGATAATTATTTTTGTTTTAAATTGAGGTAAAAGTTTGTGATGTGTTGCGCCAATGAAAACTTTAAGTTTATGTTTACTTCGGAAAATTTTCATACTTTTACGAATAAAATATTTTAAATTGCAAAAAATTAGCACATTCTTTAAGTTTATGGTTATTAAAATTTGCTTTGAAATTACGAAATTGCGTTAAAAATGTTTTAAAAAGTTTTTAATTTTTACTCAACTTGTTTCGGAGTTCAGTTGAATACAAATGTTTAATTTTACACGAGGACAAGAAAATTATTGGGTTATAAGGTATAACAATATGTTAGGCTTTAAAGATATCATAACATCATTTGTTTTGAGTCCTTGTTTCATGTAAATTCACATTTTAGTGGTTACCTAGCAAAAAGCTCGTTTTGTTATAATTTTTAAAAAATTACAAAAACTCATTCCGGTACTAGGAATCTGATTGCAGATTTGTTTCAAGCATAAAATTTTGTTCATCATTTGTAAAAATTGCTTCTTTCGACTATAAAAATGAATTTTCGAACGCAAATTAAAAATAAGTTTTCGTTTAAAATTTTACGTTTTTTGTGTTGTGCTATAAAATTTTGAAAATTGCGTTTTTCAATTATAATAACATTGTGCATGCAATTTATAAATGTACTTTCTTCCAGATTTTAGAAAATTTCAAATTTTTAAGTTTAAACTTCCCCAGTTTTGTTTTTGGTAAAGCGATTTTGTTTTGAATTTGTTATTAGGCATTATTTTTGTTTACAAAAATACAAAACTATATTTGTTAATGATTATTTGTGCATATTTAAATGTAATTCGAGTAAAACCCAAAGTTTCGAACGCAAAATAAACTTTTCAAACCGTTTTATTACCAATAAAAACACAAACTGAGTATTTTTAGCCAAGTTTTCTTAAATAAATTTTATTTTTCTTAACAAACAACAAAACAAAATTTACTATTCCATTGTTTTCATAATGTTTTTCGCCGTGTTTAACATATAAATAGCGGCAATTTTGTGCTGAGCGTGAATTAAATTAGTGCTTGAGTGTATTCATTGAAGCATTGAGGAGGTAATTCGATGAGTTAATCATAAAATTATCTCGCCATTAATAAGCAGCGAATGTTAATTCGGTTAGTCGGTGCTTGTAAAGTGTACCCGTTAATTGCTTTAAAATGTACACGCCGTGTTAAATAAGTTAAAACTATAAACGCTCGCGAGCTCGAGTCTCGGGTGTCGCTTCTAAAGTTCTTAAGAATTTATTAAGTTAAAAAAATATTTGGGTGCGTGTAACGTATAGAGCTTTAAAAACTACACAATATTTGTGTACTTTTTAAAATTAACGCAGCTATGTGTTTTTAAATATATCCTAGAAGAATGTCCAAAAATTGGACGCGCTATTTTTGGGCATATCTCATAAACTAAGGCCCTAATCAAAAAACGGCTAGTGAAGTCATTTTAAGCATACATTTTTATATAAAATATATAAAAATCATCATTTCGGAACAAAAAATAAATTTTCGACAAGCAATTCAAAACGCAGTTTTTTTTTTGGATGTCACAGTTTCAAGTATAGTTTATTACTCTGGTCATAATAGACAGCTAAATGCGTGTAAAATAGTTAAATACTTGCACCTCGTCTAATACAACGGTCCTTTTGGTTTTGTTGGCTTATTAATATGCGCAAGTTATCGTTTATAAATTTGCGTATCCAATATTTTCTATGAATTTTTATTTGATTGACAAGACAGCTTATAATGTTTTACTATAAATAAGGTTTAAAAAATGATGAATAAAAACTATTAAAAAGTTCTTTATGGTGTTGGAAAAAGTTGAATAGTGGGAAAAACTGCGTAAATACAAGACGTGTCTGTAATATGTGGATATGAAGAAATATATGTGAAGAAAAAGTGATTTGTATTCTCCCTTGCGTCCGATGGTTAGACGCTTTTTTTATTTACTGCCGTCGGTTTACTCCGTTCAACCCTTATTATTACAACCACCACGAAAAAAATCATTAACTTTTTTTAAATCGCATGAATAATTACAAAGAGATGAAATTTAATTTATTAATTAAATTTAATCAAACCAAAACAACTTTTTGCGCGCGCTCTTTTGTTTTTCGTTAAAACAAATAAATTTTTGGTCGAAGAAATTGTTTGATTAAATGAAAACTTGCAAATGGTGTTTGCATAGGAGTTTGTGCTGATTCGTCGCTGGTTATTTTTTTGTAAATAAATTAAGGGTTGTTTGTTGTTAAACGGGGTTAAAATTACGTCCGTTTCGGTGCGTTTTAAGATTGTTTCGTAGATACTTTTTTACTTATTTATAGGCAGGGAAAATTATTCGAGCAAAGAATTTTCTTATCGCGTACTTTTTTCCCCGGCAAAAAGTTAGGATATTTTTTATTAATTTTCCTGAAATTTTAATTCGGAACAAGCTGCAATCAATTTTAATTAATTTTGTCACTTTTTTAGTGTTTTTTTTTATTTGGTTCGTAACCGCGGGGCGAAACTCATTCTTTTTATAACATCTTATTAATGGGGAAATTTTTTTAGCTTTTTTCGGTAATTGTGGCGAAAAGGTAAACAAGCGAATGCCCGGGGTCGCCAAATAACGATCACAACTATTAAAATATAATTCTCTCATAATTTTTGTTGCTATAACGCAATAAGAAAAATACTAACGTATTGAATCAACACACGAGAAAATGACGCAAAAATATTTTTTTTTTGATTGATATAATCAAGTTGTTTAATTATCTTCACAAAAAGATACCAAACCCGTTTTAGACCTCCCTCATTAAAAAAAAGTTGATTTCGAAGTGGTGTCTGTCTGTCTGTCTGTCTGTCTGTCTGTCTGTCTGTCTGTCTGTCTGTGTGTTCTGTCTGTGTCCTCTCTACAGCCCAGACGGCTAAACTAATCGTCCTGAAAATTCATATTTAAGCTTTTAACAAAAATTGGGAGGTCCCAGTGACTTTTGGCTAAAATCCAAAAATAAGAAATGGTAGTTTATTGGTGAGGTTTTTAGGTTTTTTGCAAATATTTCAAAATCTATTGAGTTTATGAAAAAAACACAAGAGTACAAAAGTGTATAAAATTAAATTTTACACAAATTTTGTTCTTATCATTTTTTCAAAATTTAACATTTTAAGAACTCATTGTTTTCTGTTGCTATGCAACATTGTCAGTGTAATTATTCATATTCATATCAAGTTG